>JAANYP010007812.1:0-12500 GCA_020465985.1 Centrapalus pauciflorus | reverse complement strand
TAGGTGATTGGGTTCCGTTGGGGCTGTTTTTGAGTCGGGGCTCCGTTGAGTTGCTTTTGAGTTCGAGTTGGGTTGCGTTTATTATGAGTTGTGAGATGTGTCTGTGGGTTTGTATTATCGGTTAGAATTGAGATTAATGTTTCGAGATCCGTGTGTTACAGGAACGAGTCAGCGAATCGAGCCGAGTCAGAGATTCCGGGATTAGTGGATCGACCAGGTGAGTACCCGAGTTCTTTTCTAAACCCCGGGATCGTTTTTGCGAGTCATAGCTGTGTAGCTGTTAGTGTATGTGTATATTGTGCAATGTGTGTGAGACAGGGACGCGGGAGCCAGGTATGATTCTATCTACCACATACGTGCTATGCGTATTTGAGTGCAGGTGTCCGCGATATGTGATCGCGCAGGCTGACTGTCCCTAACCAGTCACGAGATGTGAGACTGTATATATACAGTAGTGATATTGCCAGGTCGCTCCTGTGCCTATTGAGTAGCTAACCGCTGCTGTGTGCGGCCTGTTAGCTGGGGAACGTGGTCCCCTTTTGAGCAGAGATATGTGTTATGCATTGAGTTGCATAATTGAGCAGAGATATGTGTTGTGCATCGAGTTGCACATATATGTTGAGATATTCTGTGTTGTGCATCGAGTTGCACATATATGTTGAGATATTCTGTGTTATGCATCGAGTTGCACATATATGTTGAGATATTACTGTATTGTGCATGCTATATGTGTTATTGTGCAGAGTCTAACCCTCGCGTACTCACGAGCTTCCGAGCTTACGTATTCGAGTCTACCATGTTCAGGGTATCAGGAAAGAGATTGGTAGCCGGGTTTGCTGAACAGGGAATTGCGGATAATCGAGGACGGTGTATCTGCCTTGCTAAGGATTATGTTAGTGTTGGCTGTGTTAGCATCTTTTGGGGATGTTGTAATCTAGTGGATTATGTGTTAATGACAATTATGTGAAAGTTTAAATTATTAGTGATTTCGGGTTATCCTATGACATGTGTTTAAATAGAGTATTGAGATGTTGCCACCTGTGTATTGAGTTGATGTGGCATTTATGAGTTCGGGGAGGGTGTTACATTGATGGTATCAGAGCTTGTGGCTTCAGTATTGAGTATCAGTGGATGCTTGAGCTTAGACCGTGTTCAGATCCTTGGGGAGTATTCTGGTGTCAAATATTAGAGGATTTAATTAACCTAGCTTAGTGTATAACGCTGGGTGATTTATATGTGGTTCTCAATTGTTTCGGTTTGTGCAGATTATTATGGCAGATCAGGGTGAGGGATCCGGTGCAGGTAAGCCAGTGGGCGACAAGTACATCCGCAGATCAGAGCTGTTTGAGGTCTTGACAGAGTTTTACAGACAGCGGCGTGAGCAGGGTCAGAGTTTGGGTCCGAGTCCGGGGCCGGCTGTTCAGCCGACAGTGAAAGAGTCAGAGATTGGTGCTTCATCTTCTACGCGGAGGGGTGGGTCCTTTAAGGGCTTTATGACGGGAAATCCACCCCAGTTCAGAGGTGAGGGTGAGCCAGGGGTAGCTATGGCATGGGAACGGGAAGTAGAGGCAGCATTCAGAGTTGCGCACGTGGAACCGAGAGATATGGTCCGTTATGTGACCTATCTGTTGAGGGGAGGGGTGTCACAGTGGTGGCAGTCTATAGAGTCAGCAATGACATCTTCTGCGGCATATGCGATGACGTGGGATCAGTTCAGAATTGTGTTCGAGTTGCAGTACATCCCGAGAGACGAGAGGCAAGAGATGGAGCGGCGATTCCTTCTCCTACAGCAGGGCGAGATGACGGTGCAGCAGTACGTGGACCGGTTCAATGAGTACTTCCAGTTTGCGACTCACCACATCGCCACCGAACAGCGAAAGATCGATACGTTCATTGAGGGATTGCGAGCAGATATCAAAGAGTTCGTTGGGATGCATGAGACGCCCACCTTCGCCAGAGCATTAGAGATAGCCCGCATAAGGGAGCGGGGGATAGCAAAGCAGAGGGAGGAGCCATCCATTCAGCGGCAACGTGCAAGGACTTCTGAGCGGTCCTCGAGAGACCGGAGGCATTCCAGGGAGAGACGTTCGGGACAAAGTTCGAGAGACAGACAGGATCGAGATAGGGATAGAAACAGAGACAGGGAGCAGAGGTCAGGTGGTCCGAGGCGAAGCCAAAAATCAGATAGGCAGAGTCAGAAGCAGAGTTCGAGATATACAGGGCAGAGCCAAAGTGGTGTAGGGCAGAGGCCTCGAGAGGGAGGAGATAGAGGAGACAGTTCGGTTGGAGATCGGGAGTGCCCGATATGTCACCGTCGTCATAGTGGGTCGTGTGTGCTCAGGTGTTATCGATGCGGACAGCGTGGGCATGCTGCCGCCGTGTGTACTGCTCCAGAGCCATTGTGCTTTCGTTGTGGGAGGCCGGGACATAGAGTGCGAGACTGTCCAGAGTTGAGATCAGCGGTGCGGGGTACGAGTTCTAGCGGGGCCAGAGCAGAGCCGTCGACATCCGGTCGTCATGATTCTAGGGCGTGGAGTCGGGTATTTCAGGCGACTGCAGAGGCAGCTCGAGATGATGCTGATATGGTTTCGGGTACGTCTTTCTGAGCTTGCTTTGAGTGTGTGTCAATTGTGGGGCAGGTCATTGGGTTATGTCTGCGATAAGTGTATGTGTTCTGTTACGTGTGACTATTCTGTTTTGTCTGTGATTATGTGGCTCAGTGATAGAGATGTGGAAGGGTTGTGTATGAGTTATATGGGATTGTTATATCTGGGTATGTGTGTGAGAGTGGGATATTCTGCGATATGATGGGTTATTAGAGTTCAGGGGTTGGGCATTGTGTCATATTAGTGGATCAATTTATATAAATATTTATTGCGAATGTGTTTGTGATTGTGGGATTCAGTGACAGAGAGGCGGGATTGTATGTATGGACTGATTGGGGTCGTTATGCTTGGGGTGTATATGTGGAGTCAATGTGTTAGATTCGGGTTTATTGTGATCTGAGCTTTTGAATTCAAAATTGTGCTATGATGAGTGAATTAATCCTGTTGAGTTATGCGAGTTATGTGAATAGTCATTGTGAACGTGTTTGTGATGTGCTAGTGGATTGATCCTTCTGATAGTGGATTATCATATCGATGATGGATTAAAATTCATGCGTGAGTATTTATCCATATCTATGATATTGCGTTTTATGAGATGTGTTTGTCTATTGTGGTGAAAAGAGTTGAGAATTTTGTTGTGATAGTGGGTTAATCTATTGAGAGTGGATTTAAATCCCTTTATGAGTTTAACCTTGTTTATGAGCTTGCGTTTAGTGATTCGATGGAGATGTCTTTATGTGTTGCTGTGAGTGGATTTGAAGATCTGCTATGTTAGTGAATGATATGTACAGAGCTATGCGAATATGTGATGAGAAAGAGCAAAGATTGATGGATTGAGATCATGTGCGGACCGAGTGGCTTATGAGGTGACGCCATGAGAAGACCTTATGAATAGAGGATACGTCGTTACAGGTATGCGATTTAGAGGATTTAATTGAGTTATTAGTGGATTATCTAACTGAGTTAAAAATTCGATGGGATTAACATGCTTGAGAGTCAAGGTGAAGAGATGTATCATTGATGATTGTAATATTCAGAATTCAAATGCGAATTTGACAGAGTTATTGAGAATTATATCGAGATTATGAGTCAACATTTCGAGGATTTAATATAAGAGATGTGTGATTGCGAATGAGTTTGCGAGAGATTCCGGGGACGGAATCTTTTTAAGAGGGGAGGATTTGTAACATCCCGTTTTTAGAATTATTGCGTGGATTTATTTTAGTGGATAATTAATATATTATTATTGCGTGGGTCCAATGAGAACCCGATTAGTGGATATATACGTGTTGGGTTTATGAGTTACGTGTCTCCGGATTATAAATTTAGTGGATTAATTATATATTTGGGTTCGTGGACTTAAATGGGTTAAGTAGATTTTAATTATGAAAATGTGATATCGGGTTCGGGTTATGGGGTCGGAACCCGTCTAAAAGTGGAAAACATATATTCGTGCGTTCTTTATTCTTCTTTCCTCAATTGAAGACTCAAAAGTGTGTGTAAAAGTATGTGTGTGCGTATGTGTGCTCTGGAAATCGGAATTGAAGTTGATTGAAGTGAATTAAGTTGCTGAAATTCATCTCCAACCTCCCTTCTTGTGTTCTTGAAGTTTGAAAGGTGAGTAATCTTTAATCCGAATTTGATTTCGTGTGCTAGTTGGGTTGGTATATTGAGAAATGGCATAGCAAGTGTTGAGCAGTGTTTTGAGATAGTTTCTGAAGATTTTTATGTGCTGAAATCGAGTTTTGGAGGTGAAAACCCTCCTGGTTCAGCCATGGTGTCGAGCAGGGAAGGAAGAAGACAGCAGCAAGCGTGGCCGCGATGAGAGGGGGCGGCGCAACCGCGATGCGCGGCGCGGCCGAGATGCCTGGGCGCGGGCGAGTTCGGGGTTTTGGGTCCGGGTTCGGTTTTCGGGTTTGGGGGCTGGATTCTTGTGGGATTTAGGGTCGGTTTTAGGTGATTGGGTTCCGTTGGGGCTGTTTTTGAGTCGGGGCTCCGTTGAGTTGCTTTTGAGTTCGAGTTGGGTTGCGTTTATTATGAGTTGTGAGATGTGTCTGTGGGTTTGTATTATCGGTTAGAATTGAGATTAATGTTTCGAGATCCGTGTGTTACAGGAACGAGTCAGCGAATCGAGCCGAGTCAGAGATTCCGGGATTAGTGGATCGACCAGGTGAGTACCCGAGTTCTTTTCTAAACCCCGGGATCGTTTTTGCGAGTCATAGCTGTGTAGCTGTTAGTGTATGTGTATATTGTGCAATGTGTGTGAGACAGGGACGCGGGAGCCAGGTATGATTCTATCTACCACATACGTGCTATGCGTATTTGAGTGCAGGTGTCCGCGATATGTGATCGCGCAGGCTGACTGTCCCTAACCAGTCACGAGATGTGAGACTGTATATATACAGTAGTGATATTGCCAGGTCGCTCCTGTGCCTATTGAGTAGCTAACCGCTGCTATGTGCGGCCTGTTAGCTGGGGAACGTGGTCCCCTTTTGAGCAGAGATATGTGTTATGCATTGAGTTGCATAATTGAGCAGAGATATGTGTTGTGCATCGAGTTGCACATATATGTTGAGATATTCTGTGTTGTGCATCGAGTTGCACATATATGCTGAGATATTCTGTGTTATGCATCGAGTTGCACATATATGTTGAGATATTACTGTATTGTGCATGCTATATGTGTTATTGTGCAGAGTCTAACCCTCGCGTACTCACGAGCTTCCGAGCTTACGTATTCGAGTCTACCATGTTCAGGGTATCAGGAAAGAGATTGGTAGCCGGGTTTGCTGAACAGGGAATTGCGGATAATCGAGGACGGTGTATCTGCCTTGCTAAGGATTATGTTAGTGTTGGCTGTGTTAGCATCTTTTGGGGATGTTGTAATCTAGTGGATTATGTGTTAATGACAATTATGTGAAAGTTTAAATTATTAGTGATTTCGGGTTATCCTATGACATGTGTTTAAATAGAGTATTGAGATGTTGCCACCTGTGTATTGAGTTGATGTGGCATTTATGAGTTCGGGGAGGGTGTTACAGGCACCATATTAACTATTATATTAATTAATAATTAATTGAAAGCATAGAAGGAAAAATATATATATTACATTGTTATATTTACTGTTTCTGAAAATTGGTTACTTAATAGGAAAAAGAAAAGTTTATTTCTTTATTTATTCGATCCTTTTGTAGTAAATTATAATGCTAGCTGTAGCGGATAATATAAAATATTATTCCATACTTGACATATATACGCATTAAAATATTATTCAATAAATCAGAGATTAAATAACTTTTAATCGCATAAATGCACTGTATTTATTGTGTTATTTTACTTGGGTATTTCAGTCCACGAGAAATATATATAGGAAAATTATACAAAAAAAACAACGCACTTTTTATATTTTTCGATTAAGTTTATGTATCAAAAATATTTTCATAAAAGTCCTTTAACTTGAAATTTTTTACTAATTGTGTTGATTTATGAGATTCTTTTAGGACTTTCCAGATGTTTTTCTTAAAAGTTCGTTAAGTTAAAGGACTTTTATGGAAACATTGTATGTGCAGTGATTATTACGAAAACGTTTTAAAGTTAAGAGACTTTTATGGAAACGTTTTTAATGCAACGACTTATTCGAAAAGTACTGAAAGTACGTTGGTTTTTTACATGATTTTTCCTATATATATACACACACACGTACACATATACATATATGTATGTATGTACGTATGTGTGTATAATATGGTTCGTGTAAGTATCTAAAAACACAGAGTAATATGTGTACCTGTGAACACATGAGTTTCGAATGTGGACATGGTGCGAAAAAAAGTTTTTTTATTTTTTTATAGACACGTAAATACAAATAATATAAGACCGTTTATAAAAAAAAATTACACACATTCATACATTCTACCATCTTAAGAGTCTTTTGAACGTGGAAATTTTTATGTGAACATTCTTAGTCTGAACATACATTCGTAACAATATTGTTTAGGTGAACATGTATGTTTCACATATTTCTAGTGTGTGTTATTTGCATATGTCTTGTATTGTTAATTTAAACATGATTATGAAAAAAATGGTTTTGAGCAAGGTACCTTCGGTATTTCGTAAATTACTGGTACTCATTTGAACCCATATATATGTGTGTTTTTTTTTTTTGTTTATTTAAATTGACGAAAATCCCCACGTATACCAAAATGGAAAAAAAAAATCTATAGAAATTTCTAGTTTGGGTAAGAATATATTCCATCACATGCTTCATTGCTTCCTACTGCAAAAGCAAACAACTTAGATTAATATTTATTTAACTCCCAATTATTTATCAAATGTTTTGTTATTATTTCCGACATATAAAATTAAAAATCAATTAATTTATATTCAATATAACTTTTTCCATTATAGAAACTAATACTTTATATACATATAATTATTTAACTTAGGTTGCATAAATCACTAATGGATGTAACTATATAAGATAATTACAAAAATAGCAAAAAAAAAAAAAAAACCTCATTTCTAAGTTTTACCTAAAAAACTCACATTATCAAAGTATCCAACATTTTCGTTACTACATTTATGTGACGACCAATATTTACATTACTTGTACTTTATTATTATTATTTTTTTCATTTCGTTTCAAAATATGAATTATCACGTAAAGTAACCTTACTTTACGTTACCAAATCTCATTGTGATCCTTCCCAAGATATATGTAATGATTATATTTAGTAACGTAAAGTGAGATTACTTTACGTGATAATTTTTCTTTTGTAATAAAATGCATTAAAATAATAATGTACAAGTAACGTAAATATTCATCGTCAAATGGTAACGAAAATGCTGGGTATTTTGGAAATGTGGCTTTTATTTAAAAAAAACTTGAGAAATGAGTTACTTCTTTGACTATTTTTGTAAGGACAAATGACCAAAAATAGTAACAAGTTTTGAAATTTTTATCATTAATAGTAACATTATTTATTTTTTATCATTTATAGTAACAACTTTTTATTTTTCTATCAATAATAGTAATTGGTGACCTGCAAACCTGTTTAGCAGGTCACCAACTTTTCAGTTATAAAAAATAGTAACATCTTTTCTAATTTTTATCGATAATAGTAAATATCAAAATTAAACATAATTTTTTATATTTTATTAAGTTTTCTAATATTTCATAAACACCAAAATAAACCAAACTTATATCCCGAATATTTACGGATAGATAATATTCGATTATTTATTCACAATTATATATAATATGAATGAAAAATACTATGAATCATTTCAATTTTCACTTTTTCCAACAAAAAAACTACGAACCATATATTTCTTAGTTATTCCGAACAAAATAATACAAATCGTTCCATTTTTTAGTTTTTTCCAATCTAAATGGTTCATAGTTTTTTATTTAAAAAACAAAAAATCAAAATGAGTCACAATATTTCATTCATAAATTAAGAAATTAAAGTAGTTAAAAGTTTAACAATAAACTAAAAAATAATATAATGTATATCACTTTTCATTTTAATAAAATTACCAATAAGCTAATTATTATTTAAATTATATATATACAACACAAAATGTTTAAAAGATGAATTTATAAAATTTAAAATAACTAACAAATTATATATGTAAATATGTAATACGGTTTAAAAGCTTAAACCATACCTTATTTATAAATAAATCAATAATAGAAGTTCAATATAAAATATAAACAAATCAATTAGAATTGTACTAATTAAAATTTAAAAATAAATTAATAAATTGAATAGGTTGAAGAAAAAACTAATTACCAACAAAAAAATACATATACATACATACATATATGCACGTACAACATGAGCTACAAAATACACATTTAACATTTATCGTAGTTATTACAATAAGCAAAATTATGATATATACCCGAAAAATGACGATAAACTATTAATATAGTAAAACAAAAAAAAATATCCATAAACCTACCATGCATTATAAGTTCAATGTTCAGTGAAGTTGAAATATCCATAATTCTGAAATAAAAAACACACAACTAAGTTAAAATAAGAAACACAGAAAAATGAAGACGCTGAATATCAATGAATGAAGAAAACTATGTATGAAATTAAGAACCCTAAATCTTTGAAAGATCAAAATCCAAACAACAAACTCTAAATAGGATGTTTGGCTCAAGAGATAGATTTTGAAGAATATGTTTATTGAAATTTAGATTACAAAAATAATGAATAAAAATGTGTTTAGATTTCACCAAAATCAATATATGTTTGAAAAATCTATCATTCCTAGCTATTTGTATATGAATTTAGATTCCTAACATTACACACAATCTCATGAACATAAAAACGGCCATGGCTAAAGTCCTCTTAAGATTTCCTTGAATTTAGGATATCATATACAATCATATGACATTTCTCATGAACATAAAAACGGTCATGGTTAAATAGAAGAATGTACAGGAAAAAGAATGATGAAAGAAAACGAAAGTGAAATATATTTATATGCAAACCTAGAATTTGTTGAAAGGATCGATTACACCATTATATAACTCAAGATCTTCCCTGTTTAGTGTTACGATTTTATAAAAAAAATCTTGAGTTATATAATTCACATGCTTTAAATTTTTGGTGCTTGTCTGAAAAAGATATAGGCACAAATATTACACTTATCTCAAGCCTTATATTTGCATGTAACTTTATTATATTACATAGCGAAAATTACGTAAAATAACCATTGTATTTTTGATATTTTATGATTTAATCCTTGTACCAAAAACGTTTTCATGAATTGTGTTTTCTTATAATATTTTGTTACGTCAAAAGACTTCTATGGAAACAATTTTTTTGCAGTCATTTTTTGTGCATTTTTTGTGCAGTGATTTTTGTGCAATGATTTTTATATGAGTTTTTCATAAGATTCTGTTACGTCAAGAGACTCCTATGGAAACATTTTTTGTGCGGTGATTTTCACAGGAACATTAAGGGTGCGTTTAGTTACCGAAAATTTTCAAATTTTCCATCTCCCTTTTCAACAAAAATGAAAACTTGTTTACTTAACAACAATTTCATAATTTTTCATTTCACATACCACTTTTCATATTACCTCTCTTACTTTTCTACTACCTACCCTATTTCTTTATAATACTCTCTTTCTCTCTCTTACTTTTCAATCACCTATCCTATTTTTTTATTTTATAGTTACTCATCTTATTTTTCTTAAAACTAAAACTTCATCATCTAAACAAGTTTTCACTTTTCATAGAAACCCTTGTTTTTTTACTAAAAATTATAACTTGAAAACTGAAACTGAATATATATATTTAATTTGGTATCGGTCGGTATCGTCCCTTGTTCAGTATCGAGTCGGAAACTGGAAATCGACTCCATCGCTCACATCTATTTCACAGTACAATTCATGGCGATTTATCTTTTTTGTTTGATTTGATTTTTAGAATACTACTGTAACACCCACAATTCTCACATAAATGCCACGTCAATACAATACACAGTGGCAATAACGCAATCATCTCATAATGCACATGTCACAGGATTAGCGGAAAACACTGCTAATTAAAACTTTTAACACGGAGTCATACATCGTCTCATAACCGACACTGATACATAAACACAACAGAATATTGATAACAACTCTAAAGTCTAGCATCACAATATAGTCAGTAAACACAGCTCTAAACTGCCCCGATCCCTACTTCGGCTGCTGCGGCTGTGACTGTGGTCCCACAGAATGGCTGCCTGAGACACGGAAGACTCGAAAACATAAGCTGGACAGCTCGTGAGTACGCGAGGGTTAGACACTGCAGGTAAGCACATAAAACATACACAACACACATATCTCGTCACATATATGCAACTCGATGCATAACACGTATCTCTGCTCAAAAGGGGACCACGTTCCCCAGCTAACAGGCCGCACACAGCAGCGGTTAGCTACTCAATAGGCACAGGAGCGACCTGGCATATCACTGCCGTATATATACAGCCTCATATCTCGTGACTGGTTAGGGACAGTCAGCCTGCGCGATCACATATCGCGGACACCTGCAACTCAAACATATATAACACGTATAGGGTAGAATGAATCATACATGCGTGCTAAGCTCAGTCTCATACACAAGATATCACAACACATATACACGACTCATAAAAGTTTACGCGCGCTTTGTAAAAGACTCGAGTACTCACCGATACCCAAAAGCAATCGAAACCCGAACTCTCAATGCGGCTCGGCACGTGATCGGCTAGCACCTGAACACATCACGAGTCTCACATGTTATCACAAACTCGATAGCCACACAATTCAATCAAACATAACTCAATCCAACACAATTATCACAATTAAACTAATCCCGAAACATATTCCCGAACGGACAATCGATCCCCGAAACCCTTTTTCGGAACTCCTATCGAGACCCAAAATCCCAAATAATTCAATCCAACAATATCCCGAAGGGATCCGACCAATTAACGACCCACAACTCTTTTATAAAACTAAACCAAGATTCTCTAGCAGACTGATTTACGCGCCGCGCTTTTCCCATTTGCGCGCCGCGCTTTTGCCAGACAGCAGAATCTTGCGCTTCGAACTCCATAGCTGAACCAGAGGGATTTCACCCTCCATACTCGATTTTCAACTCAAAAATACATACACAAACACTACACAACAGCCCTCTATATCCTATAAACTAAACCACACAATTTTCACAACATAAAACACAAGATTTAGCCTTCAAAACTAATACCTCATACCTCAAAATCCTCAAGAGCTCTAACAAGATGAAGATGATGAAGAAGAAACTTCAAATTCCAGCAATCAATCTAACTTGAAGAATCCTTGAAGCTCCAGAATTCTCTCACGTACACACACTTCACACACTTCAGGGTTTTAGGATTTAGATAGGAGAAAATGAAGAGGATAAGGTCACAGGAATTCATATATATCTAATTCCTCAATTATGTAAGTTCCGAACCCGTTAAATCCGAACCCGATATCACTTTTTCAACATTAATATCAAATTGACCCATTTAACTCCACGAACTCAAGGAGATAATTAATCCGCTAATTAATAGCTCGGAGACACGTATCACTCAATCTTGACACGTTAAATCCACGAAACGGAATTTAATTGGAACAACGCAATAATAATAAAATAATGAGCCAGTAAATTAAATCCACGTACCAGGCTCAAATTAGGGATGTTACAACTACGATGCTTAATCTTACTTAATTGTAAAATATGATAATTTTATAAGGTAATTCAATATCTCTAAAATTATTTAGCATTTTGATTATGGTATAATTAGGAAGTAGTATGAGAAGGTAAATATGGAAATTATTATTTATAAAATTAAGTATAAATGTCTTGATATGATAATTTAGCAGAAATGGGTAATTAACTTTGCCTAGACCAAATAATTATAGGATACTGAGTTGGTCTAAAACTTATTTGCTTATGAAATAACGAATGTTAATAAGATCAAATTATAATTGTTCATTTTAATGTTAAATATTATTAGTGTGAGTTTATGAGTTTATTATGGAAAGTAAATATTAGAAGTTGTAGATTATAAAGTAATGTAAATTTAGTCTTAGGGCGTTTGGTTCACAAAATATTTTCAGAATGAATGGAATCTATCAAACAATGGAAACTGAAAGTAATGAAATGAAATTAAATTATACTATTTGTTGTTTGATTGGTAAAATGAAATAAAATAACATTAAACTTCATTTCTTTTTTTTTTTTAATATTTAGTTTGTAAAGTGAGATGATATAAGTGGGTGTACGGCAAATGGGATAGGATGGATGAGATGGCCCTATAATTAGATAGGGCAAGATAGGATAGGATTTGGATGGGTAGGGTATGGTATGGTTAGTAA
>JAANYP010007809.1:0-79716 GCA_020465985.1 Centrapalus pauciflorus | reverse complement strand
TTCATCATTTTGGGCTGAAGCTGTTAACACTGCCTGCTTCACCCAAAACAGATCCTTAGTGGTGAAAAGGTTCAACAAGACTCCTTATGAGCTGCTCAAAGGGAGAAAGCCAAATGTCAGTTATTTCCATGTGTTTGGATGTCCCTGTTTCATTCTGAATCAAAGGGACCAGCTGTCGAAATTTGTACCTAAAGCTGATGAAGGTGTGTTTGTTGGCTACTCTGCTATCTCCAAAGCCTACAGGGTATACAACAACAAAAGAAGGGTGATAGATGAATCTATCAATGTCACCTTTGAAGAGTCCAAGAATGCCTCCACCAAAGCTGTTCCTGAATCAGTTTCAGGAGAACTTAACTTTGATGATCTGATGCATTCAATCAATGAAGAGGACTCAAAAGCTTCCACTACACCCAGTGTGGAACCTGTTAATCATGATGGACATGATGATGATTATGTCAATACACCCTGTGTGAATAAATGAACTGACTTAATTACAACTGCATGTCCAGAACCTATCAATGCTGATTTTCCCAGTTCCTCTGCTGATATGTTCAACAGTGGTCAGACATGTTCAACAAGTGAACAGGCTCAAGACAACAGTGTGTCTGAAAATCTTGAGAGCTGTTCAACAGGACCTGATGAAGATGTTAACAACTCAGGTAAATCATCATTGAAAAATGATCCTAAGTGGATCAGGTGTCACCCCAATGATCAAATAATTGGTGACATCAACAAAGGGATACAAACTCGGTGGGACAGCTTAGGGAACTTTTGTATGTTCTCTAGTTTTGTTTCACTGATGGAGCCAAAGAAGGTTGATGAAGCATTAAAAGATGCCAATTGGATCACTGCCATGCAAGAAGAACTCAATCAGTTTGAGAGGAACAAAGTATGGAAGTTGGTTCCTGCTCCTAAAGGTAAAACTATAATTGGCACAAAATGGGTTTTCAGGAACAAGATGGATGAGCAAGGTCATGTCATTAGAAATAAGGCAAGACTTGTTGCTCAGGGCTACAGACAGGAGGAAGGAATTGATTATGATGAAACATTTGCTCCTGTGGCCAGGCTAGAAGCAATTCGTTTGTATCTAGCCTACGCTGCTCATAAGAGCATTAAGGTATTTCAAATGGATGTGAAGAGTGCATTTTTGAATGGGAAGCTGCAAGAAGAAGTCTATGTCAAGCAGCCTCCAGGTTTTGAAAATGAACAACACCCAGGATTTGTCTATAAGTTGGACAAAGCTCTCTATGGTCTCAAACAAGCCCCTAGAGCCTGGTATGACACTCTTACTGAATTCCTTATGAGCAATGGGTACTCCAGAGGTAAAGTGGATACCACACTGTTCATAAAGAAGGTGAAGTCTGATATTATGCTTGTTCAAATTTATGTGGATGACATAATATTTGGTTCTACTAATGAGCAGTTATGCAAGAATTTTTCATTACTCATGAAATCTAAATATGAAATGAGTATGATGGGAGAACTAACTTTCTTTTTAGGATTGCAGGTTAAACAAACCTCAACTGGAATTTTTATAAATCAAAGAAAGTACACTTTAGATCTTTTGAAAAAGTTCAAATTTGATCAAAGTTCTCCTATTAAAACCCCAATGGCAACCAATGTAAAATTGGATGCTGATGCTAGTGGCAAAGCTGTTTCAGTAACAGCTTACAGAGGCATGATTGGGAGCTTGCTTTACTTAACTGCTAGCAGACCTGATATTATGTTTGCCACCTGTCTATGTGCTAGATTCCAAGCTGATCCAAAGGAATCTCATCTAGCTGCTGTCAAAAGAATCTTCAGGTACCTAAAGGGTACACCAGGTTTGGGTCTTTGGTATCCTAAAGACTCAAGCCTTGAGCTAACAGGTTATTCAGATTCTGATTTTGCAGGCTGCAGGTTAGATAGGAAAAGCACAACAGGTGGGTGTCAACTTCTTTGTGGAAAGTTGATCAGTTGGAGTAGCAAGAAGCAGAACTCAGTGTCCACTTCTACTGCTGAAGCTGAGTATATTGCTGCTGGAAGCTGCTGTGGGCAGATTCTGTGGATGCAGCATCAGCTTGAAGATTATTGCCTTGTGTATAGGAAAACTCCTATTCTGTGTGATAACACAAGTGCCATAGCCATCTCCAACAATCCAGTATTTCATTCAAGAAGAAAGCATATTGAAGTCAGACATCACTTCATCAGAGATCACATTCAGAAAGGTAATGTGGAGGTAAGTTTTATTTCCACAAATGAACAGCTTGCAGACATTTTCACCAAACCTCTGGATGAAACAAGGTTTAATTACCTTGTCAGCAAGCTGGGCATGTTAAACAAGAGTGACTAAGTGTTTCTCAAAGGTCTAAGAATTTGTGTGTTTCACACTGCTCAAGTTTCTCTGAACAGCTTAGGCAGAACAGGTTATACATGTTCTGTACTTAGTCATTTGTCTGAAAAACTTGAACAGCTTAAGCATACAACAGGCTGAACAAAAACAGTTTATTCGTCCAGCCTGCTCTGATGGTCCAATCTTCAACCTGTTCACTTCTTCACACTGTCTTACAAGCCATTGTCTTGTAACCTGTTCAACTATTGAACACAACCTGTTCTTACAAAAGAGAGCAGGCTGAAGGCACAGTTTGAAGGGAGAACAGCTTGAAGACTGAGAACCTTGTGGTGACCCTGATCATCACAGGCTTGACCAACAGCGTAGACCAGAAGTTTAATTACCTTTCTTCATAATTAAGTTACTTAAATTATGTTTTATTTAACTTAATTACTGCGGATAATGTGGGTTACGTGTGTTAGTGATTAAAAAGGTCAAGTGGTCTGACAAATGTTCTGACATGGACAACCGTTCCGTTTTTCCGTCAACTAACATTTCAAATCAAACCGCCCAAATCTTTTCTCTCTCATACACACGACAATTCAAATCCTGTAAATACCTACATACTGTTTCATCTTCGTCTTCCTCATCATTTCCAGAAATCCTCAAGAACCCTAAAAATCGACTAAGTGTCTTTTGCTTCTTCAAACCTCAAAAATTCCCAAAATGGCTCACAGACCTAATCCCTTTCTCCCAGTGTTCGTTGGTGAGGACGTTGTCATACACTCGTCAGTCACCACAATGCTGACTATCAAACCCACCAACTACATTGCTAACTTAACGATTCCCAAAAACTATGTGGGGAAGGGTTATGAAGAAATGGTGGAGTTCCTTCAAGTTCATCCGTTGAACTACGCGATGACTGCATCTCCTGGTGTCCTGTACCAGGAGATGGTATATGAGTTTTGGTACACCTGTGCTTACAACCCAGAAACCAAAGTCATCCAAGGTACTATTCTCAATGGGACTCAGACCATTGAGATTAGTTCTGATCTGCTCAGGGAGGTGCTACATCTACCAACTGCTGCAACTTACGATAAGCCCCAAGCTGAAAATGATCAAATGGGCAATCTGCTACGCTTCTGTGGTGTGGCAGAACCCAAAATAGGAGCAACACTGTTCAGGAAGGACCTCTCTCCTACCTACAGCTTCTTATTCGCCTCAGTGGTGATGTGTTTTGGAAGCAAAGTTGGTTCATTTGACCAACTCAGCAGAGATGAAGTTCCTATCGCCCTACAGTTCGTGGATGGGACTACCCTTGATATGGGTAAATGGATTTTTGTGAAATATGAGGAACCTGGTGCAGCAAGAGTCAAGACCAGCTGCTGTTCGATATCCCAGGTTTCTGAGCCTCATTTTCAAGCATGTATGTGGTGAGCATCTCTATAACTCTCAGCCTCTTCTTAAGACTGCTGCATTCCCAGTTATAGGGAATAGAGTTTTCTATACTCCAGTCCTGCAGAATGAGCCTCCTCTATCAACACCAATGAGGAGGCTGCTAGGTTTGGTGGAAGGACCCTCTACTGTAAGGGTGGATCCAGAGACTGCTCCCACCAGAAAATCCAAAGCCAGGTCCAAGCTTGTCAAAAGGACCCTGGCAACTGAAGCTGGGCCTGTGAAAAAGAAGGCCAAAACAGCTCAGTCTGAGTCTGTTCCTTTAGCCTCTGGTTCCTCCCAACAGGAACCAGTTGTACAAACGGAGATACCCACATCAACTATCCCAGCCTCCCAACAGGCTGAGGATATTGAAAGACAGGAGTCCTCTCCACTCCATACTGTGTCCACACTGTCCCCCAATCATATCTCCTCACACCCTGAGTCTGCACGAGGTGCCCACGCTGCTAATATAGACCAATCAGCTGCTCAGCCTCAAACTTCTGCTCCCCATGATACAGCTGTTCTACACCAAACAGCTGCTGAGGGACCAACAACCCAAGCTGATGAACCTCAGGGATCACACCATCCCTCTGGTGAGGCTGCTCCCTTCATGCACATTCCATCAGCAGGTTTCACCACTGCTGATGTTGAAATGCATATCCCATCTCCCAATGATGAGGTGCCTTTAGACCAAGGCACTGCAGAGGGAACCCGCAGTGGTCTTCATGTTGCAACACAAGCAGCATCTGAAAGGCCCCAAACATCATCCCCTTCTCCTGGTGATGCAGCTACAGCCGCTGCTGAAGGACCTCTTGATCCCTCCAACCTGGGCCATCTTACTTTTGCCCAGGCTATGGAGCTTCTGTCCCAAGTCCCTCTTCCCTCTCCATCACATCCTCAAACACCAGCCTCATCATCATCTTCTCCATCTACCCACTCCAAACAATCCACCCATACACCACCATCTCCCAAAGACCTGCCTTTGAAGGATCAACTTTCTTTGCTGACCAACAAAGTTGGTTCTTTGGAAAACACCATGCACTCCCTACCATCCATCATCTCAGACTCTGTGTCTGAGCAGCTCAAAGGCTTCTTTGATATGTTCATAGAATCCTTTCCAGTCCCTTCCCATACTGACAACTCTTCACAGCTGATTGCACTCACTGCACAGCTGCAAACTGTATCCAACTCTCTCTCTTCTATCCTCTCCTTACAACAGGACTCTGTGTCCTCTATGGCAGCCATTTCACAACAGCTGTCATCTCTCCTCACTTCTTGCCACACTACCCTTCCTAACACATTGGCCAGCCTGAACACTCTTATTGGCTCTCTATCAAATACTGTGTCCTCAGACCTTGCTGATGTGCAAGATACTCTTGAAGTCCATCTTGCACAGCTTCAAAGCCTGTTGTTCACAGCTTCTGATAGAGAAAACATTGTTAAGCTGACCACTCTTGCTGATTCCCAAGCCTCTTCTCTTCAGGCCTGTCTTTCCCAGCTTGCAGAGGTTAAGGACAACCTGGCTTTCTTAGTGACAAGCCTGGTTGGCCCCAAACCTGCTGCCAAAACTGCTGGTAAGCCTGCTGACTTTGTGTCTTCAGGCAGACCAGGTGTTGAAGGTGCTGTTCCATCTCCTTCAAAGGGGGAGAAGTCATCTGCCTCGAAGACTAAGTCTAAGGGGGAGAAAACCTCTTCTCCTAAGGAGAAAGCAGTACCTACAACTCCCACTGGTCAACCAGCAGGGACATCTACAGGTACAGCTGAAGGTGCCTCTCAAGCTGCTATGCCTACTCAGGCTGTCTCTCCAAACCCTGCTCAGTCTAAGGGGGAGGAAGTCATCCCTGAGGACAGGCCTAGCAGTAAAAGGAGGCACTTAATTCTAACTGAAGAAGAAGAAGAAGAAGAAGAAGAAATTCCTGAGGCTGCTGTCACTACAGCAGTAGCTAAAGGAAAAGAAAAAGCAGCCATTGATCAACAACAGCAGAAAGCAGCTGATCTTAAGTTTCACAAAGCCAGGGCTAAAGAGATGGGTCTTCCTATGCACAAGTACTTTGAGTTTAGAGAAGAACAACTTCAAGGTCTGGAGGAATTGAGAAAAGAAGAAGAATCTGCTAAAGCTGCTAAATCATTTGCACTCCAAGAAGCAAAGAAAATAAAAATGTCTACCTTGGAGGTGCAAAAGAAATTAATGGAAGCTGCTAAGGTATCAGCAGGAGAAAAGGAGGGAGAAAAAGCACAGGGTGCTCAGGTCTCTGTGACCAAGACTCAAGTACCCTCTGCCAGAGCCAAATTCCACTTTGACAACTTCGCTAGAAAGAAATTTCATGATGTTGCTACTAGAAGGCTTGCCAAGGAAGCGATTGTCAAAGCTGTTCCCATTTCAAGAAAAGGCACACAGTGGAAGCTTCAGATCACCAGGATGGGTGCAACAGGCCCTGAAATGGAATCCTACGATCACACTGATGTTGCACAGATGGGATACAGGGAATGGGTGGAACTGGCAGTTGCCCTGAGCCAGTCTAAGTCAGAAACGGCTAAGACTATCAGGGCATACATCAAGAAGCTGATGGAGAGAGTAAGTGAGCTGGGCCTGATTCCAAAAGAAGTAAAAGAGGGTGTCTCTGTGACATACCCCAAAATAAAGGCTAGAAGGACAAAGAAGGATACAGAGATGGAGCTACTCCTTACGCTGATTGAACAGGGCGACTATGCCATTGAAATGGTAGTGGAAAATGATCTTTTGAAGTAGCAGCATTGAGTTTCTGTAATCTATACAAACTCTCCATCCCGTTACAGGGCGAGTAGTTATCTTCTCTCCTTCTTCACTATTAATGACTGTAATTCCCGATTTCTTGGGTACAGTTTGGGTTGGACTTACCCACTTACAATCAGATATGGGATATATAATTCCAGCATCCAACCATTTTAATACTTCCTTCTTAACTACCTCTCTTAAATTAGGATTCAATCTCCTTTGTGCATCCCGAGCTGGTTTAGCTTCTGGATCAGTGATGATTCGGTGCATACACAAAATGTGATTGATTCCTTTTAAATCAACTATAATCCACCCTACTGCTTCTTTATATTTGACTAATACTTGTAGTAGAGCTTTCTCTTGCTCTTCAGTCAAATCTGATGAAATTATGACAGGCAAAGTGTCATTCTGACCTAGAAAAGCTTATTTTAGATTAGATGGCAGCTCCTTCAATTCTAGAACAGGTGGTTGCTCTATTGAAGGTTTGGCTGACTGAGGTAAATCAGTAGGTAATTTTTCAGTCCTATGAGTCCACAGCGGTTGTTTCGACTCTAATGTGGATTCCATGACTACTTCTAACTTATAACACTCAGTAGGATTCAATTTGGCTAATTCATTCTCAGCAAAGAATAACTCAGTAGCATCTTTGGTGTTGATTAACGAACTATGCTGCTGCGCAAGTTCGTTTACCATGTCTATAAGATAACATTCTGAATCAATAGTAGAGACACTTGAAGCATTAAACACATTCAGTCTTAATTTCCTATTACCAAAGGCAATATCCACTGCTCCTATCCTACAATTAATTTGTGGATTAATCGTGGCTAAGAAAGGTCATCCTAGGATAATAGCTGGTTGATTATCTCCTATTGAACTTTCAGTGTCCAATACTAGGAAATCAAATGGATAGTAAAAATCTTCAACTTTTACTATGACATCTGATAAAATGCCTCTTGGGCACTTGGTTGACTGATCTGCCAGCTGTAGGATAATATCAGTTGTTTGTAACTTGCGAAAACAAGTTTCCAGGGAAAATATTAACACTAGCTCCAAGATCAAGCAGTGCTTTTTTAATCTGCACATTGCCTATTGTCACTGGAATCAATGGTTATCCAGGATCTTTCAGCTTAGGAGGTAGAGAACTAGAAACTACTGCACTCAACTGTTCAGTTAAATTGATCTGCTTTGGGAGCGAGACCTTATACTTTCTTTTCGGAGTGCAGAGATCCTTCAAAAATTTTGCATAAGATGGAACCTGTTGAATGACCTTGATAAGAGGGATATTGATCTTAACTTGATTGAATAAGTCCCACAGATCCTCTGGTTGTGGGCGTCTTTTGCCATAAGGGGTAGATTTTGGATTTTTTAAAGCAGCAGGATAAGCAGGAGGAACTGAAGTGTCTTGTGTAAGGTCTTGAACTACAGATTCATCTAGACGCGACACACACCAACGAGTGCGGAATCCTCGTTAGCGGCTTGACGGATATATCACACTCACGGAACACGGAGACTACCACAGCGTTGTACGAACGACTACGAACGAACCTACGCGATGATTCTCTCCGAAAACACTCACAGATTGCTGATAAACTCGAGATCGCCTTCTGCTAATCACACCCGGAATTCTACAAAAAGTCTTCTAATCATTCGAGTTAATCCCTAATTATAGAGACCCATTTGAGTTTGTCATGGGACAAACTCGAACCAGGCCCAAGGCCCATTCGAATTTGTCCACATGACAAATTCGAAACAGCCTTATTCGAATTTATACCAAATTTAAATCTGGCTTATGTGTAAATTCGAATATGCTCTAAATTCGAATTTCACAAGTCAAACTTCTATTTGAACATAT
This sequence comes from Centrapalus pauciflorus, assembly GCA_020465985.1. Classification (NCBI taxonomy): domain Eukaryota; kingdom Viridiplantae; phylum Streptophyta; class Magnoliopsida; order Asterales; family Asteraceae; genus Centrapalus; species Centrapalus pauciflorus. Next base: position 71,361 of record JAANYP010007809.1, on the reverse strand, counting down.
GTTTTAACTTATGATTGATTTAATCTTTGGACTTTATGTTTGAACTTCTTGTAATACATTACATCAAGTTCAAACACACAATCAATAAATAACAAACACATATAAACACATATATCAAACACTAGTTAATATTCAATACTTTGTAACATGACTTAGACAAAATGCTAATACAACTTAGACTGCCATCGTCACACAGGGTGTACCAACAGACTCCCCCTTGACGATAGCTTCTAACTATTTACATTTTGGTTAAGTACTAGAACTATAGAGACTGCTACCTGCATATAGCCCTGCATCTATACAAACCTTTACTACATTCTGGTACTTCCTGGCTTCAGATCTCTATCCTTCGTGAAAGAAGATAGGTTGATCGTGCAACTTCTTCAGGTCGTCCTTCGATAGGTTTATTAAGTGCAGTGGATCATACACTCTCAAAATCACTTTGTCCTGTGTATCTTCCATGACTGCTTCAGCTGTATCATTATCGACGTACCACCACTTCATGTTACTCAAAATATTCTGTGGCATCGATTTCATAGGCACCCTTTCCAAGCATTTGACGGGTTTATAAACCATTCTGGCCCAAGGCCTTCCCGTATGAGGATCTATCCTTGATTCATCCTCTACTCTTTTTCCTGATCTCGGCCTAAGTCTTTCAAACTTTCCAGAACGGCCCACTTTTCTTATTATCTTTGCCATAACCTCAGCATATGGGTCCTCGCCCATATTGATCAATTCTTTCCATGCTAACTACTTCACTTCTACCCTCGGCAAGGTATTAAATACTTTAAGTGTACGCCTCAGGTATTGGAGTCCATCTCTCCTCTTCAGAATGAAAATCTGCAGTTCTCTGTCAAAGAACCAGCTGATAATACCTCCTGAGAGATTTTGTACCCCAGGAATTCTCATCTTCTTCTTCATCTTCGGCTTTTCTTTCTTTTCTTCCTTCTTGAACCACAGATTCATTAAATCAGCCCTGGAAGGCTCCTTTTCTGCTTCCTCAAGTTCAGAGTCTTCGACCGAGGCTATCTTGATCTCATCTATATCAATCACATTGGGATTATCTCGCACATATAACTCCGTGATAGGCTGTGAATTGATAATCACTTCGTTGACATTATCGTCCTCGTCTTCTATCACTTCATCGTCAGATCTCCAATCAACTACATCCTCTGGTACGAATTCCCCTTCCTTCAACTCCTCCATTTCATATTCAAAATCAAAATCCATTACTTCTTCCTCAATATCTCTCAAGGCGTCTATCATTTCGGTTTCATAAGTCTTTGAGGAACCAGCCTGACCTTCTTCAGCTCCACTTTGACTAGGCTCCCCCTGAGTTTCAGCATATAAAGCAGCAGGAAAATGTACTGGCTCATTCTGTTCAGGTGTATTGGGATCATTTTCATCGTCATCACCTTCCTTTCGCTGCTCTTCAGCATCTCTAGAGCTTGTCTCCCCCTGAGCTTTTAGATTTTTCATTAGCTGCTCAATAAGGGACCTCATTGTTCGGATTTCTGCAGCTTGATCTGCAACAAAAGTTTTAAGCTCAAGATTTTCTTCATCCATCTTTCCAACAACTTTCATTAACTCAGCATTCTCGTTGTCGATATTGGCATTATGCGTCTGTATTTCGCCGAGAGTCTTAGTTAGATGAAAAATTTGGACTTGTTGGAAGTCGACCTTGCTCCTCAGCTCAGAAAACCTTTGATTGTCCATGAAGGTTGATGATGTGGATGGTATGGATTGGATGGGAGTTGGAATGATTGGAGAGGGAATGGATGTTTGAACAGGTGGTGGTGGTGGTGGTGTGGTTGTTAGAATGGGTGGAGGTTGAGCATTAGGTATTTCTGGCTCAGAAGCGGAGGCCGATGAAGCTCCCTGCATGAAACGATGCCTTTTGGCCCTTTGCCTGGGCACCAACGGAACTACATCTTCATCCTCAAAATCTGAGTCATCTGACTCCCTCGAAGCTCTTCTCTTCCCTTCCTCTTGATTGATTACCACGACTCTGGATCCATATGTTCGTATGAGAATAGAAGGATCTTCTGTTTCTTTCTCAACCTCAATTTCTTCCATCTCTTCTGATTTGGAGTCTGATTCACTCTCTTGCTCAACATGCACATATTCATCTATCTGCCTAAAGAGATCTTCTTCCCCTTCTGGTGGTTCCAGAAGTTCTCCAACAAGCTCAGCAGTAATTTGTTCATTTGCATTTGGCCCAGCTGCCCAAATCTCTTCTAATGTTTCCGCCCGTTGATCAGTACCGTGGGCTACACCAGAAGTACTAGCTGCAACCCCTGGCGTAGCAGCTTCAACACTTGCAGGGCTAGCTTCTACTGGCTCCTGTACTTGTCTTGTTGAAGGCCTAGCTGCCTGATTTTGTCTCGCTGATGGTCGTTGCCTCCTCCTTTGTTGTTGAGGCTTTGGCGGTTGCTGTTGTTGTTGCGACTGCTGTGGAATTTCAACTTCCCCTACCCAATTGGCACCTTCACCGACTTGGAAATCTGGATTGACCACCGCACCAAAAAGTGGTGCCTCCACTGGCCTAGCTAGTCTTCCTCTATGAGCTGAACAATCTGCAAAGATTCGTTTGTCAATGACAGCAACACTTTGAATATCGTTAAGCTGCGGCAAGTTCGGCAGGAAGTGTCTTATGAACATCATTACAAATCAAGGATATAGCAGAAATATTTGTTGGTCTGGAGTTGTTATTTGTTGAACAAACTCTGTAATAGCTAAATCTTTGATTGTAAACCAGCGCTATCATCCCCGACTGAATTTTCGATACGATATAATCGAATCCTGCTTTCTTGGCAGCAAAACACACCATAATAACGTGTGCTAGATATCGCCATTGCCCTATCAGCCCACTCTTCATGTATGAGGACTTAGCCACATCCAGGCTATATCCCATTCTGACAAATGCAGCCTGCCTGATTGCTAACGGAAAGTCAATCGGCCCATTTTCTTGTTCCGGAAAGCCTAGCTGCAACACTCGACGCAACACGTCAGCTGAAAACACTAGAGGGTGTCCAACAATCCTCGTCCTCAATACTGTTGGAGTAACAGTACAGTCGATGTAAGGTCTACCTAACACAGATCTATCTAGACGCGGAACCGTCAACGAGTGCGGAATCCTCGTTAACGGGTAGACGGAAACAACTCTCACCAGAAACACGGAGACCATCAACGAGCTGCACGAACGACACACGACCGCACCTACTAGAAGATTCTCTCCGAAACGACACTAACACTGATGATAAACTCGAAATCGCCTTTTGCTTAATCACTCTCGAATTCTGCAAAAAGCCTGATAATATTTCGAGTATATCCCTAATTATTGAGGCTAATTCGAGTCTGCCATGGGCCAAACTCGAATCCGGCCCAAGGCCCATTCAAGTTTGTCCTTACTGACATTCTCGAATCTGCCTACTAATGAACATTCGAATCTACCTAGGATCACATTCGAATCTGACATAGATTCGAATGTCAATCCTTATAGACTTCGAAATCGATTAACTTATATATGAAACTTATGTTTTTAACTTATGTTTGATTTTATCTTTGATCTCTATGTTTGAACTTCTTGTAATATGTTACATCAAGTTCAAACATACAATCAATAACTGTCAAACATATATAAACATATATATCAATCACTTGTTAAAACCAATACTTTGAATATTTCTTAAACCAAAATGTTAGATCACTTAGACTGCTATCGTCACACAGGGTGTACCAACAGACTCCCCCTTGACGATAGCTTCTAACTATTTACATCAAGTTTAAGTACTAGATCTATATATACTACTACCTGCGTATATACCAGCATCTATACAAACTCTGACAACTTTTTGGAACTTTCTGGCTTCAGATCTCCATGAAAAAAGATATGTTGGCCATGAAGCTTCTTCAGATCTTCCTTTGACAGATTTATCAGATGCAGAGGATCATACACTCTCAAAAGAACTTTGTCGTCTTGATCCTCCATGATGGCTTCAGCAGTTTCATCATCAAGGTACCACCACTTCATGTTGCTCAAAATATCTTGAGGCATCTTCTTCATTGGCACCCTTCTTAAGCATTTGACAGGCTTGTAAACCATTTTCGCCCATGGTCGTCCTGTATGCGGATATATCCTTGAAGTATCCTCAACTCTTTTTCCAGAGCTTGGTTTGAGTCTCTCAAACCTACCAGATCTCCCTTCTCGTCTGACTATCTTAGCGATCACTTCAGCATAGGGATCATTTCCGATATTGATTAACTCTTTCCATGCAAGGTCTTTCACCTATACCTTCGGCAATGTATTGAATACCTTAAGCTTGCGACTTAGGTATTGGAGACCATCTCTTCTCTTTAGAATAAAAAGCTGCAGTTCCCTGTCGAAGAACCAGCTAATAATACCTCCAGAGAAGTTTTCTGCACCTGGAATCCTCATCGTCTTCTTTATATTCGGCTCAGTCTTCTTCTCTTCCTTTCGGAACCAAAGATTTAGCAATTCAGCTCTGCTCGGTTCTCTTTCAGCCTCTTCCATTTCTGAATCAGCTACCGAGGCCACTTTGATGTCATCAATATCTATTACATGTTGTTCAGTATGCTCATATAGTTCTGTGACAGGCTGGGATTGAGTGATTACTTCATTGACATTATCGTCCTCATCTATCACAACCTCCTCATTAGATCTCCAATCAGCTATATCTTCTGGCACAAACTCTCCCTCTTCCAAATCCTCTTCATCATCTTCAAAATCAAATTCTAAATCTAATGGCTCTTCATCAATATCCATCAACGCGTCAATTATCTCACGCACTTGACTTTCTGAGACCTTTGATGAACTAGCCTCCCCTACTCCAGCTCCTGATTGACTCGGCTCCCCCTGAGTTTGAGCATCCTGAGCAGTAGAAAAATCTACTGGCTCATTCTGTCTTTGTGTGCTGGGATCATTGCCATTGCCATCTTCATTATCATCATCATCATATCTGCGCACTTCTACTTGATCACGGCAGGATGTCTCCCCCTGAGCCTTTATATTTTTCATTAACTGCTCAACTAGGGAGCGCATCGCTCTTATCTCAGCCGATTGATCTGCTACAAAAGTCTTCAACTCTAAGTTCTCTTCCTGAACTTTTTCCACAATCTTCTTCAGATCGGTATTCTCCTTATCAAGATTTGCGTTATGCTTTTGAAGTTCACCGATTTCCGTTGTCAGGCCAAAAATTTGGATCTGTTGGAAGTCAACTCTATCTTTAAGCTGTAAAAACCTCTGATTGTCGGTGTAGGTGGATGATGTTGATGGAATGGATTGGATTGGGGTCGGAAGGATGGGTGAAGGGATGTACGGTTCAACATGTGGTGGTGATGGTGGTATGGTGGATTGAGTAGGTGGAGGTTGGACTGTTTCAGGCTGTGCTACTGAAGCGGAAGTAGCTCCTTGCATAAAGAGATGACGCTTAGCCCTTTGCCTCGGCACTAATGGAGCAACGTCTTCTTCTTCGAAATCAGAGTCATCAGACTCTCGTGATGCTCTCCTTCTTGTAGCTTTTTCATTGATTACCACTACTCTCAATCCATAAGTTCCTATCTGAACTGTTGGTTCTGCTGTGTCGGACTCTGGAAGTTCAACCTCTATCTCCTCCATATCTTCAGACTCGGTAGCTGACGATGACATGTCATTACCGGTTTGAGGAGGTTGATATTCATCTACTTCCCGAAGCACATCATCTTCTCCTTCCGGAGGCTGTAACAATTGATCAATAAGCTCGGCAGTTATTTGACACAACTGATCGGATGTCGGAATAGGTTCTGCTGCTGTACTTGATGGTCCTGCCTCTTGTACCTCTTGCTATTGACTTGTAGAAGGCCTAGTTGCCTGAGTTTGACTCGCGGTAGCTCTTTGTCGTCTCCTTTGTGGCTGTGCACGCGGTTGCTGTGGTTGTTGTTGTGGTTGTCTAGGCTGAACTTCCACTTCACCTGCCCAGTTGGCAGTATCTGATGCTTTAAAGTTCCTATCTTGAACTGCTCCAAACAACGGTCGTTCGACTGGAACTGCTAGCCTTGCTCTGTGCGCAGAACAGTCAGCAAAAATCCTTTTATCCATGACCGCTACACTTTGAATCTCATTTAGCTGCGGCAAATTAGGCAAAAAGTGCCGGATGAGCATCATTATGAAACGAGGATATAGGAGAAATCGTTGCTGCTCTGGAGCCATGATTTGATGAACGAATTCCGAGAAAAACATTTCAGAAAAGCTGAAGCGGCGATTATAAACCAAAGCGATCATCCCGGATTGGATCTTCGAGACAATATAATCAAAACCCGCTTTCTTGGCCGCAAAACAAACCATGAAAACATGCGCCAGAAACCTCCACTGACCTATAAGCCCACTCTTCAAATATGATGTTTTAGTAACATCCAAGCTGTAACCCATCCTCTGAAAAGCTGCTTGCCTAATACTTAAGGGAAAGTCTATAGGCCCATTTTCTTCTTCCTGTGATCCCAGCTGAAGAACCTGACGTAGTATATCAGCAGAAAAGACTAACGGTTGTCCTGCTATTCTTTTCCTTAGCACAGTTGGTGTAACGGTACAATCAACTTGCAGATGTTCGTAAAACTGCCATACATATGGAATCACAATTTGAATGTTATGGGATAATGCGAATGATCATCTGACGAAAACCCTGCGCCTCAGGGATATGATGGTCGTAGGGAATGACCATATTATGCTTCGGCACGAATACTCGAACAGCCATATCTGCACAATAGATAAACTATTAGAATTATTAAAAATCAATAAACTTGCTTAAATTCAAATTTGTTTTATTTTGAACTTGATTAAGTACAAAATCCAACACAAATGAATTTCTACAAGATTAATTAAATTTAAATTAAATAATTCAAACAAAATGACAGATTCGAATAAACAGATTCGAAGAAACTCCTTCTCGAGTTTAATGTCACACTCGAATCTAATGCCCTTCTCGAGTTTACTGACAAACTCGAGAATCGTCAGGAACAGATTCGAAGTTGTCGGCCAACATCATCACCAAACACTATGATTTTAACCATTTTGAACTTAGAAAATCACATATATTAGTCCAACTAGGTTCTAATCACAGATATTTGCCTTTAATTTGACTTTTTACCGGTCCAAACTTTGTAATTTTGAAAAACACGATTTCGACCATCAAACCTTCAAAAATTGGTGATTTTTACTTAAATGGAGTATAAAACTACTTGAATCTTGTACAAACCAGTTGTTTATACCTAGATGTATCAGTAGAATCGAACACTCAAGCAAGAAACTCGACAAATAGTGGTTTTTAGTGAAAACGGTAGATTCGAGCAAATAGATTCGAGATCGATGGATATTTTCGAAGGAACAGATTCGAAAACAGGTAAGAGTAATGACGATTACCGTTAACCTATTTATAACATCTACCTTCGAGTCTAATAACAGATTCGAATCTACTGACAGATTCGAGATCAGCCGATTTCGAGATTGACCTAAATTCGAATTACCCCAAACACTTAGAAAATTTCGAAAATTTTGAAGTAAATTCAACTTTTTCAACCTTTTCAACGGTATTGTGTAGCGGAAGAAACTATGCCAAATCCTTTACCCTAAGCACAAGATTTTCACGCAGTGTTTATTTTATTCCACTGTGAAAGCACCCTCAGTTATTTTTTAACCTTTTCCTAAGAAGAATAAAAATAAAATAAAATAAAATAAAATAAACTAAGGTAAAATAAAATAAAATAAAAATAAGTAAAAATAAAATTTTTTTAAAATTTTGACCAAAAATTTAACTTAGACTTAAACTATATTTATTACAACTTACAATCTATGCTAAAAGCTTAAACAAAATATTTTTGATGAGTATAGTCAAAGAAATGTTCAATCAGATAGCGGTGTCAGATACTCACTTTCAGTACTTAAACTTTCACACTTAGGAATTTTTGATTCCTTTGATTGTTTGTCGTGAAATACCCATTTAGCCGATTGTTGGTATTTACCCCTTTAAACATGCTACATTTCGGAATATCCCTTGGCATTTTTATTTATCATGAAATTATCTTACGTGACTCAGACATAGACATACTTTTATGATCAAGGCATACAGACAAAGATTCTAACTTGTTGGTATTTGCAAACTTTCTTTAAAAGACAAACATCGGACACAGGTCTGTGTGAAAGCCTAAACACTTAGAGTTTGTAACGACTGTGCTAATTTTCGTCACTTTGAACCTATACATCTAAGACTTAACTCCTTTTCTGATATTCTCTTTTTTTGTATTTTTATGATTTTCTCTCTTTTTTTCTTTTGTTTTTCATACGAAATAGCAATAAAAGAAGATAACCTACTAACTTACTAAAAATAGAAACTTACTAAAAATAGAAAGTATCCTAAATTAGCAGACTTACTTTAAAAAGAAAGAAATACTACAGCTATAAAAGGAAATAAACTACTACTAAGGTCAAATTACTCTAGGTTGCGCATTCCATTTAGTTGAATTAAATATTCAAACCGTGACTTATCAAATGCTTTGGTAAATAAATCTGCATTATTATCGTCCGTTGCCACTTTTACCAATTTGATTAAGTTCTTTTCAGCACAATGACGAATAAAATGATGCCTTATGTCTATGTGCTTTGTTTTACTGTGTTTAACTGGATTATTAGTTATTGCGATAGTAGACTGGTTATCTATCCTAATAGGAGTTTGAGTGTAAGCCAAATCGTAATCCCGCAATTGTTGTTGTATCCACAGAACCTGTGAGCAGCAACTACCAGCAGCAACTTATTCGGCCTCGCATGTTGACACGGCTACTGACGTCTGTTTCTTGCATTGCCAGGATACCAATCTCCCTCCTAGGAATTGACAACCTCCAGTTGTTTATTTGCGCGTCAAGCTGCATCCTCCGTAGTCAGAATCAGTGAACGCCTCCAACTCTAGATCTCCCTCCGCGTGATACCAAAGTCCCAGCTTCGGTTTCGACTTGTGGTATCGTAGAATCCGCTTCACAGCTTTCATGTGCATCTCCTTCGGATTGGCTTGAAACCTAGCACAAATACACACAACAAACATGATGTCAGGTCTTGAAGCAGTTAAATACATAAGTGATCCAATCATGGCCCGATATAACGTCGGATCCACATCGGTATCACTTTCAGTACCCGGTCCGAGATTGTGATTCACTTGAATCGGTGTGCTGAAATGGGCAGTCAAATTGGTTCCTTCCATCCCGAAGCGTTCCAATATGTCATAGACATACTTCGTCTGATGGATAAACATTCCTTCCTTCTTCTGGTCAACTTGTAACCCCAAAAAGAAATTTAATTCTCCCATTGCACTCATCTCGAATTTCGACTTCATCACTTTCTCGAAATCTTTGCACATCTGTTCGTCTGATGAACCAAAAATGATATCATCGACGTACACTTGTACCAAGATGAAGTGTTCTCCCTTTCTCTTAACAAACAGCGTACTATCTATCCTACCCCTTTCAAACCCGTTCTCTAGCAGATGGTTGGATAGAGTCTCGTACCACGCCCTTGGTGCTTGATGCAATCCATATAGAGCCTTATCTAAGCGATATACTCTATCAGGATATTTTGAATCTGTAAATCCGGGCGGCTGTTCTACATACACCAGCTCCTTCACTTTCCCGTAGAGGAAAGCACTCTTAACATCTAGTTGATATAGCTTAAAGCCCTTGAAGGAGGCAAACGCCAGAAACAACCTAATAGCTTCCAGCCTTGCTACTGGTGCAAACACCTCATTGTAATCGATTCCCTCCTCTTGGTTGAAACCCTTTACAACTAGCCTAGCCTTGTTGCGAGTGACTATACCCCGATCGTCTCGTTTGCACTTAAAAACCCATTTGGTTCCTATGGCAACTTCCCCTCAAGGTAATGGAACTAACTACCACACTTCTAGTTTCCTAAACTGAGAGAGTTCTTCCTGCATCGCTTCAACCCATGAGTTATCCTTTAGTGCCATTTGCACATTCTTAGGCTCTACTTGCGAAATGAAACAAGAATAAAGACAGGTATGATATGCCTCAGAGTCGTTTATCATCGACAACAACACAGAGTTGTTATTTAAACTACTCCTAGTCCTCACACCCTCGTTAGGATTTCCTATGATGCTTTCTATAGGATGGTTCTTGTTGATCCTAGAGGTCTCTATCTCGTCAACTCTCAGATTATCTCCTAAGTTAGATCCTATTTCACCTAATGGGGGAACAGCCTCAGATTCTACATTTTCCTCCTCGTGGACATTTTCCTCAGAGTTGGAATTTGTTTCTTTAGCCTGATTCTCAGTTGAAGGTGCCTCTGGATTAGTAACTTATGGAGATCCATGTTCAGTCGCAGTAGGCTCGGATGCGGATTGAAATGTAGTCCTCGGAAAGGTATGACCATCGTCATTCAGGTGCAACGTCGCCATGTCCTTTTCGATTGTACCTGCATTTTCATCCAAAGGAATGTTAAATGACTCAAATAATTTATCATAGTCAAATATCCATTCCGGACCTGTTTGGGGTTCATGTGTATAACTTGTGACTTCAATGTTATAAACAATTTCCACTGTACCATTTGTTTTATTAAAAACCCGTTTGTTTGGTGAGTTCGGCACATAACCTAGGAAGTATCCTTCGTCAGCCTTTTCACCAAACTTAGGTTGATGTTTTGTTCGCAGTAACGTACATGGTACCCCAAACGGTTCGAAGCCAGTTAAATTAGGTGGCCGTTTATTCAAAATTTCATAACAGGTTTTGTTCAAAGATTTAACAGTTAGGACCCGGTTTAAAACATGACATGTGGTATTCACTGCCTCCCCCCAAACCATGGTAGGAAGCTTTGAATCCGAAAGCATAGTCCTAGCTGCCTCAATCAATGTCCTGTTTTTACGTTCGGCCACCCCATTTTGTTGAGGCTCATATGGTGCACTAAATTGATGCACTATGCCCTTTGATAGGCAATATACACCAATTACAGAGTTTTTGAACTCAGTTCCATTATCACTACGAAGCCTTTTAACCCGTGTTCCGTAGGAATTCTCCACTTGGTCTAAGAACCCGATGAGCTTGGAAGCCGTCTCGTCCTTTGTACCTAGAAAGAAAACCCAAGAAAATCGTGAATAATCGTCAGTGATAACTAAACAAAACCAACTACCTCCTATACTCCTTTTGTTGATTGGACCGAAAAGATCCATATGCAACAAATCGAATGTTGAGGTTATGGAATTCTGAGTCTTTGACTTGTGTGTCTTCTTATGTTGTTTGCCCTTCTTGCATGGTAGACACTTGTCCTCGAACTGAAAGCTCTTCATAGGCACACCTTGCGCCAACCCATTCTTCGTTATGTAGTTCATTTTTCTTAGGTGCAAGTGAGCCATGCGTATGTGCCACAACACTGATTCAGTCTCCGAAGCTTTTGACAATAGGCAGATCGGTCCCATCGAAGTATCCGGCTTGTTCATATCGAGCATGTACAAGTCATTCTTCCTTGGTGCCCGCATCAATACCCATTCTTCAGGAATCTTGAATCCCGGTTTTAGCACTAACGCTTCAGTGTCAGTAAAAAGCACTGAATTCTTCCTATCACAGATTTGAGATACACTAATGAGATTATGAACCAGTTTATCAACGTGATAAACTTGATCCAAGGTAATCTTCCCATTAGTGACTTCTCCAGTACCAGTGATGGTTCCTCCTTTATTTCCCGCGAATGATACAAATCCCGATTCCCACCCTCGAAGTTTGTAAGGAGACTTCGTTCCCCTGTCATGTGCCTGGAGCATCCACTGTCGACGAACCATTTGTTGTTTGGACCTGTGGTAATCTCCTGCACATGAAAGAAAATAGGTTAGTTATCACGGGGAACCCAAGCCATAACTGACTTGGTAATACCATTCTCGTCCACATACTTAAACTCTTTCAAATACCCATCTCGCCTTTCAGGTGACTTGGGTCGTTGAACAGGAGTTTGTTGTGGTGCCGAGTGATGTACATTCACTCTTTGCCTTTGAGTAGGCATTTGTTGTGGAGCTCTCGAATAATTCCGATTATATTGCATTTCAGATTGTGATCCCTGAGCTCTTACTGGTGTGTAATGTCTAACAGGAGTATGTGACCTAACTGGAGTGTATGCCCTGCTAGGTGTTGTGCTCCTATAGACTTGTTGAGGTCCTGACTTAGATTGATTAATGACACGATTCGGTGAATTTGTCCTAACCACTTCCTTTGGTCCAACCTTTACCGGTGTTTGTTTCACAACATGTTTTGGTGCAGCCTGCACAGTTTTCTCGGTACTCTGAGAACTACTAGTGCTCGCCACACTTGTTGAGGGTTTAGGCTGTTCTGGCTTCACTGTCTTAGGTGTAGTATCAACTTTCCTATGTGGACAGGTAGAAGCGACATGCCCCCTCTCGTGACATCTAAAGCATGACATTTTGTCAATTGGCTTCTTTTTTTGTGAGCCCTTAGTCTTAGGTGTGTCACTTGTGTCCTGGTCTTTTTGAACATCTATCGCGACTGATTCATCATCCTGATCATTAAAATCAATTTTATGTTTTCCTGCAGGTGTTTCACTGGAGGAAGACACAAATTTGACTTTCTTAACCTTGACGGTTGTATCAGTCACCTTAGGTGTATTTTCTCTTACAGGCTCAATTATAGGTGCAGGTATGTCCTCTAAGTCTACTGATTTATCAGTTTTCTCCTGAGGTTGAGGCACGTAGTTTGCATTAAAAGGAGGAGGAATTTCATGAAATCCTAGACCTACAGGCTTTTTAGATTGACGTTGAGCATCTAAAACTTTCCCTAGGTTAAGACTTGAATTCCTAAACTTCTATAACTTACTATTAGCCTCTGCTACCTTCACCTTTGTTTCAGCTAGCTCTACTTCTTTTGTCTTAAGATCTTTGGTTAAGGCCTCTACGTGCTCATACATCGGTTCTAATCTTACGCACTGCTCACTCAACTTGTCCTTTAGAACTATGACATCTTGGGCATCAACTTTAAGTTTTTCCTTAAGATCTTGCTTAATGTCATTCAGGCTAGCATTATCAGCTTTTAAAGACTCATTTTGAGCAGTTATGGTTTTATGTGATTCTAAGACTAGATTCAACCTATCGTTAGAAGTAACACATAACAAGCATAATTCATGAAAAAGAGAGTAATTCAGACTAACCTTTGTGTGGTCGGATTCCACGTTGGCCATTTGAGCGGCAAACTCCAGAAGCGTCTGATCATTCGTCTTCTCCACGCACATCGGACTGCTGTCCCTTGTGGTCTGCTCTTCCCCTTCACATCCATTCTCCGTGACTTCAGCCATAAAAGCCCGAGCATTTGATTCCGGATGTGAGCTCCAGTCGTAGGTACCATCCAGCTGTCTGTCTGAAGTGACGTTCGATAATAGACCAGCTAGATTAGCTTGACCGGCAGATGAACTCGGAAGGTATCTCTGAGACTGATTCTGAAATTGTCCATGATGCTGATTCTGCCATTGGTATGTATCTACCTTCGGTCTCTGACATTCTCTGGCGAAATGTCACAGACCTTGACAATTGTAGCACTTGACCTTGGACTTATCAAATCCTATCCCCTTATTGTTCATAGTCGCATTCCTCCCAGTTCGTTTGATGAATCTTTTAACCCGTTGGGTTACCATGGCCAGTTGCCATTTAAGGTCCATCTCCTCAAGATCGTCAGGGTCAACCTGATCATAGTCTTCATCCCAGAGAGCAGGATCGTTTATCTTCCCCTGAACGCAATTCCCGTACGCGGCCACAAATGAAGCAAGCAAGTTCAAATGTTCTTCCGCTGATTTAGCGCTCATGGGCATCTTAGAATAGCCCTGAGATGTTGAAGCCTGAGATGCTTGAGGTTGCTGTTCTTCCGATTTACCCAACCCTAAGAACGGTCTGTTCAGTGTGTCATCAGTCTCTGCTGGTGACGAAGTTTCTCCGGTGAAAAACGCTGTAGCAGTCTTCAGATCAGCTGCGGCTGAAGGGTTTGTTGATTTTCCAAAATACATCGCTGGATTCTGGACTTGTTCGTAATCCGTTTCGTCCTTCAGTAGCTCGAAATGATAAGCTCGCAACGTTCCCACTATATCCTCCAATGATTGGGAATAATACTTGTCCTCATTAAGCTTTATCATTGCCACATACATAGCCCATTTGGCTGGTAAGGCATCAAGAAGCTTGTTGTTCTTGTCGGTGTCAGTATACTCAATCCCATGACTTTCAAGTTCCATCAACAGATGATAAAAGCGAGTGATGGTGTCATCTAGCTGTTCATCCTTCAACGCCTTGAAAATCGCAAACTGTTGTTTCAATAATTCCATGCGCTTCCTTCGTACCCTCGGATTACCCTCACACCTTTTCTACAGTGACTCCCAAAGTTCCTTAGAAGTCTTTTGAGTTCGAAATGTGTGTAGAATATCTTGAGGCAACGCCATTCAAATAATCGAGAAAACTCTGTTTTCGGCTTCATACAGTTTCTTATCATCTTCTTTCATCATCTGATATGATAAGACTCTCTGACGGCCTTCGACTTCTGAGATCGGTGGAATGTATCCTTCGTCAGTACATATCCACATGCGCATGTCATTGAAACGCACAATATCGGCAAACCGATCTTTACACCAATAGTAATCTTCGAGTTTCATCAGCTTAGGCGGAGTGTTTGCCTTCCCAACCTCATGATCCATTTCTAGAAACTTTTGAAGATTTGACATCGTTTCAAAAGTAATTGAATTGAAACTTAATTAATTTAATTCGAAACTAAGTTAAACTAATTCTTTCAAATCTAGGTAGATTCGAATATAATTAATTTTAACTCTGTTTGGGATTAAATTCGATTAAGTTTGATAATTCAATTAACTTCGAAGATGATGACAGATTCGAAAGTCCCTAAACTCGAAGGTCAAGCAAACTCGAATACTCAGCAGTTTCGAAACACTATTCGACTATAGACTAAACTCGAAGCAAACTCGAATGACAGCAGACTCGAGACCGTAATCGACTTTAGCACAAACTCGAATTAGATTCGAAAACACTCTGTATCAAACTCGAAAGGAGCGGATTTGGTTAGACTCGAGACTAAGAATAACCTTAATTACTCCTAACAGATTCGAGCGCCGCAAACTCGAAAAACGGCTAATACTTTGATTTCTTAACGTTTTGCAGATTAAATCAATATTTTTACAACGAAAAATATTGATTTCGATCAAAAACTTGAAAAACACAAAGTATTTTCCGGATGACTATTTGCTAAGCTCGAAGAACACGAGAAACACGAATTTGGAGAGAAAAACCGTCCAAAAGCGTCAAGAAACCTAGAATGTATCTAGATGAACACGAAGAACACCAAGAACACCCCATAGTCTCTGATACCACTTGTAAGGTCTACCTAACACAGATCTATCTAGACACGGAACCGTCAACGAGTGCGGAATCCTCGTTAACGGGTAGACGGAAACAACTCTCACCAGAAACACGGAGACTATCAACGAGCTGCACGAACGACACACAAACGCACCTACTTGAAGATTCTCTCCGAAACGACACTAACACTGATGATAAACTCGAAATCGCCTTTTGCTTAATCACTCTCGAATTCTGCAAAAAGTCTGATAATATTTCGAGTCTATCCCTAATTATAGAGGCTAATTCGAGTCTGCCATGGGCCAAACTCGAATCCGGCCCAAGGCCCATTCGAATTTGTCCTTACTGACATTCTCGAATCTGCCTACTAATGAACATTCGAATCTACCTAGGATCACATTCGAATCTGACATAGATTCGAATGTCAATCCTTATAGACTTCGAATCTGATTAACTTATATATGAAACTTATGTTTGATTTTATCTTTGATCTCTATGTTTGAACTTCTTGTAATATGTTACGTCAAGTTCAAACATACAATCAATAACCGTCAAACATATATAAACATATATATCAAACACTTGTTAAAACCAATACTACGAATATTTCTTAAACCAAAATGTTAGATCACTTAGACTGCTATTGTCACACAGGGTGTACCAACAGTCGACTTGTAAATGATCCCAAAATTGACGAACCTATGGGATTACTATCTGGATATTATGCGACAGGGCATACGAAATCCTTGAACCAACAAAAAAATCCACCATTTGGCGGTATGCTTGAGCCTCTGGTATCTCATGGTCCGGAGAAATGACCATATTATGCTTTGGAACGAAAACTCTATCTACCATGTCTGCACAATAAAGCATATAAAATATTAGAATTATTAAGATAGACATAAACTTGTTTAAATTCAAATTTGTTTTATTTTGAACTTGTATAAGTACAAAATCCAACACTTATGAATTTCTACAAGTTTAATTTAAATTTAAGCAAATAATTCGAATATAATGGTAAACTCGAATGACAAGTTCGAAACAACCATAGTTTTTAATTTATTGCATGCTTCGAGTTTAATGACAAACTCGAATTCATGATCAAATTCGAGACCATGATCAAATTCGAACATGTCGATTGGATAACAACAAAAATCCACGATTTTAACCGATTTGGACTTAGAAATAGCGTCCACAAGTCCTAATAGGTTCTAATCAAAGATATTTCTAATCAATTTGATGTTTCACCGGTTCAAAGTTTGTTATTTTGAAATACAAACTTTCCACCATTAAAACTTCAAAATCCGTAAATTTTGGCTCAAATGGAGTCTTAAACCACCTAAATCATCTACAATACTGTTGATTATACCTAGATTGGTTAGTAGTCTCGAACACAAATGAACAAAACTCGACAAATAGTATGATACTCGAAAACGGCAAACTCGAAATCGCTCACAGTAAACTCGAAAGGCTCAAATTCGAAAGTAGGTGATAATGACTTGTCACTGTTGACCTATTTATATCAACCACCTTCGAGTTTGTTGTCTACTTTCAAATTTATCAGCAAATTCGAAGAACCTGCCAAATTCGAATATATATTGGATTTTGGTTAAACTCGAATTTAACTTTGAAAATTTGAAAATTTCGAAAACCTTTGAATTAAATTCAACTTTTTCAACCTTTTCGTGTAACGGAATAAACTATGCCAAATCTTTTACCCTAAGCACAAGATTTTCACGCAGTGTTTATTTTATTCAACTAGGAATTCACACTCAGTAAATTTTGACCTTTTTCCTAAGTAAAAATAAAATTAAAAAAATGAAGTAAAAAATAAAATAAAAATAAAAATAAAATAAAATAAATTAAAGTTAAAATTGTGAACAAAAATTAAACTTAGACTAATCTACATTATTTAAAAATTTACAACCTATACTTAACACTTAACAGAATATTTTTGACGAGTATTGTCAAAGAAAGGTTCAATCAGATAGCGGTGTCAAATACACACTTTCAGTATTCAAACTTTCACACTTAGGAATTTTTGATTCCTTTGATCGTTTGTCGTGACATACATTTCTAGCCGATTGTTTGTATTATTTTCCCTTTAAACATGTTACACTCCGGAATATCCCTTGGCCTTTTTATTTATCAAGAAATTATCTTACGTGACTCATACATAGACGTACTTTTATGATCAAGGCATACACACACAACAAAGTGTCTTAGTTTGTCTTAAGGTTTAATTTTTAAAGCTAGCAAGACAGCGGTGACAGGTCTGTACTGACGTACAACAGAGCGACTTTTCTTGCTAACTCGAATCAAAACAGAGGCAACAGGTCTGTACTCACGTACAACAGAGTTACTTGTTTGACTCTCAATCCAATATCATGATTTTTCTAATCTTTCCATTTCTTTAAGATGTATCTGATGGTGCTATACATCCCTAGAAAGTTTGCATACCTCATTTAGAACCAAAGTCTGTATGTCTCTAACATAAAAATTAAGACCAATTGGTCATACATCTAAGTTAGTGACACGTCTGACTTTTTCTTGAGTATTTTATTAGCCTTGAGACTCCCTATATGTATTATGCCTACCAACATATCAAACTAGATAAAGTATGACACTTAGAATTTTAGGTGCATTATGTGTAAAAGCTAAACACTTAGAGATTGTAGAGACTGTGCTAATTTTCGTCACTTTGAACCTATGCATCTAAGACTTAACTCTTTTTTTTTTTTAAACTTTTTATGGTTTTCTCTCTTTTTTCTTTTGTTTTTCATAAATAAAAGTAAGAAAAAAAATAACCTACTAACTTACTATAAAAGGAAACTGTCCTAAGATACTAGACTTACTATAAAAAGAAAGAAATGCTAATGCTATAAAAAGAAATAAAATTCTACTAAGGTCACTTTACTCTGGATTACGCATTCCATTTAGTTGAATCCAATACCCAAAACGTGTTTTATCAAAAGCTTTGGTAAATAAATCTGCATTATTATCATCCGTTGCCACTTTTACCAGCTTAATTAACTTCTTTTCAGCACAATCACGTATAAAATGATGTCTTATGTGTATGTGCTTTGTTTTATTATGCTTAACTAGATTATTAGTTATTGCAATGGTAGATTGGTTATCTATCCTAATAGGAGTTTGATTATAAGCCAAACCGTAATCCCGCAATTGTTGTTGTCTCCACAAAACCTGTGAACAGCAACTACCGGCAGCAACATATTCGGCCTCGCACGTTGACACGGCTACCGAAGTTTGTTTCTTGCATTGCCAGGAAACGAGCCTCCCTCCTAGGAACTGACAACCTCTAGTTGTTGACTTGCGCGTCAAGCTACATCCTCCGTAGTCTGAATCCGTGAACGCCTCCAATTCCAGATCGCCCTCCGCGTGATACCAAAGTCCCAGCTTCGGTTTCGACTTGAGGTATCGTAGAATCCGCTTCACAGCTTTCATATGCATCTCTTTCGGATTAGCTTGAAACCTAGCACAAATGCAAACAGCAAACATAATGTCAGGTGTTGAAGCAGTTAAATACATAAGTGACCCAATCATGGCCCGATATAACGTCGGATCCACATCGGTATCACTTTCAGTACCCGGTCCGAGATTGTGATTCACTTGAATCGGCGTGCTGAAATGAGCGGTCAACTTTGTTCCCTCCATCCCGAAGCGTTTTAAGATGTCGTAGACATACTTCGTCTGATGAATAAACATTCCCTCCTTCCTCTGATCGACTTGCAACCCCAGAAAGAAGTTCAACTCACCCATTGCACTCATCTCGAACTTTGACTTCATCACCTTTTCAAAATCAGTGTACATTTGCTCGTTTGATGATCCAAAAATGATATCATCCACGTACACTTGTACCAAGATGAAGTGTTCCCCTTTTCGCTTCACGAACATCGTACTATCTATCCTCCGTCTTTCAAACACATTTTCTAAAAGATGGTTGGATAATGTCTCGTACCACGCCCTCGGTGCTTGATGCAATCCATACAGAGCCTTATCTAAGCGATATACTCTGTCTGGATATTTCGGATCTGTAAACCCGAGCGGCTGTTCCACATACACCAGTTCCTTCACTTTCCCATAAAGGAAAGCACTCTTAACATCTAATTGATAAACCTTAAAACCCTTGAAGGAAGCAAAAGCTAGAAACAAACGAATTGCTTCCAACCTTACTACTGGCGCGAACACCTCATTGTAATCGATTCCTTCCTCCTGGTTGAAACCCTTTACAACTAACCTTGCTTTGTTGCGAGTGACTGTACCCCGATCATCTCTCTTGCACTTAAAAACCTATTTGGTTCCTATGGCTATTTCTCCTCGAGGTAATGGAACTAACTCCCACACTTCTAGTTTCCTAAATCGTGACAGTTCTTCCTGCATCGCTTCAACCCAAGAGTTCTCTTTTAGTGCCATCTGCACATTATTCGGCTCTACTTGTGAGATAAAGCATGAATAGAGGCAGGTATGAAAGGCCTCGGAGTCATTTATCATCGACAACAACACAGTGTTGTTATTCAAACTACTCCTAGTCCTCACACCAGCACTAGGACTTCCTATGATACTCTCTATAGGATGATTCTTGTTGATCCTATCTCTCCTAACGGGGGAATGACCTCAGACTCCACAATTCCTTCCTCATGGACATTTTCCTCAGAGTTAGAAGTTGTAGTCTGATTATCGTTTGTAGGCACTTCAGAATCAGTAACTTCTGGAGATCCATCTTCAGTTGAAGTAGCCTCAGTTTTTGGTTGAAAAGTGGTCCTCGGAAAGCTATGACCCTCGTCATCAGATTTAATGACGACATGTCCTTTTCGATAGTACCTGCATTTTCATCCAAAGGAATGTTAAATGACTCAAACAATTTGTCATAATCAAATATCCATTCCGGACCAGTTTGGGGTTCATGTGTATAACTTGTGACTTCAATGTTATACACAATCTCTACTGTACCATTTGATTTATTAAAAACCCTTTTATTTGGTGAATTCGGCACATAACCTAGGAAGTATCCTTCGTCAGCCTTTTCACCAAACTTTGGTTGATGTTTTGTTTTCATTAGAGTACATGGTACCCCAAAAGGTTCGAAGCCAGTTAAATTAGGTGGCCTTTTATTCAAAACTTCATAACAGGTTTTGTTCAAAGATTTGACAGTAAGGACCCGGTTTAAAACATGGCATGCAGTATTCACTGCCTCCCCCCAAAACATGGTAGGAAGCTTTGAATCTGATAGCATGGTCCTTGCTGCCTCAATCAATGTCTTGTTTTTCCGTTCGGCCACCCCATTTTGTTGTGGCTCATAGGGTGCACTAAATTGATGCACTATGCCCTTTGATAGACAATACACCAATTACAGTGTTTTTAAACTCTGTTCCATTATCATTTCGTAGTAGTTTAACCCTTGTTCCGTATGAATTTTTCACTTGGTCTAAGAACCCGATGAGCTTAGCAGCCGTCTCGTCCTTTGTACCTAGAAAGAAAACCCAAGAAAAACATGAGTAATCGTCAGTAATAACTAAACACTACCAACTACCACCTATACTCCTTTTGTTGATTTGTGACACCGTCTTGTTTTGATAGTATAATTGAAATCACCAGGATCAACAAACAACCCAATGAATAATCATGATAATTGAAATTGAATACTTAAGATAGAATTAAGCAAATCCACACTAAAGTTATAGAATACATGTCTACAGTGATTAAGTCTAACTATTACAACAACATAATTGTTTTAAAGTAATGTAATCCCAGCCCAAAGCTATTACATTCAAGTACCAATAGCTTCTAAAGTCATCGGGATATTGAATTGATATGCTTAAGTGGAAGGTCCAGCTACACTTTTGCCTTTGCCTGAAAACATGGTGAGTCAACTGTAAGCGAAAGCTTAGTGAGATAACAGATTATGCAAACAACAACTATTTCTTTACAAGCAATGCTTAACCATGGGCAGTATAAGCCCCATGTATGTGTGTATAGGCAGTGTAAGCCTCAATGTATGTGTAAACCATGCATTGCTAGCATGGGGTTGGCAGTTCAAATGCTGATCGGGGATGTGCCGAACCTGACGGGATAAAGAGTGGGATGATCAGTCCCCGACAGATGCCTGCTGTCAGCCCCAGTCCAGGTCGCATCAGATTGTGAAGTAATGATCATGCAGTGCAAGCATGATGTAAATAAATGCACTTTCAATTGAACGCTGGCTACATGTGTATTACATGTCAAGTACGAGTGTGCATCATAACAACAAATCATGTACGAGTGCCAAATGATGTATATGAACAATGTGAACATACCATTGAATGTATAAACATGAATGCAGAAACAATAAATGTTCGAATGACAATCTGTTACTCACAGTGATTGGTATTGTGTGACTTGTCTCTGAATCAATGTGTGTTTTGTTAACACCACAATGATCTGTAAAGTAAGTGTAATAGTGATTTTGTGTCAGTAATTGCTTAAAAATTGAATTCTAAAAATTAAGTGTAAATGGGTCTGAATTCGGACCACATCCGAATTCGGATGGTCCGAATTGTAGTTGGGCCGAATTTGGGGTGGTGGTCCGAAGTGGGTTAGTCCGAAATAGGCTAGGTCCGAAATTGGTAGGGACCCGAAACTGTAATTGGTCCGGATTGGGTAGAACCGAAATGTGGGTTTGGTCCGAAATTAGTTAAGTCCGAATTAATCATTGATCCGAAATGGGCATTGGGGTCCGAATTGGGTGATCCCAATTCGGATGGATCATCATCCGAGTTCATACTTAGAAATTTTCCAACATTTTCCAGAATTATGTTTTTGACCATTTTTGCATGTTTTGAGTCTAATATTGTAAATGTGAACTTATATGCTATCATTTAACTTATATCATCATATTTATGTACCAAAATAACCCATTTATGTGACTTTTTCTATGTGTCTCGATGAACACACACACTAACACACACACTTATCTTGAAATCATACTTAGACATTGAATCTGATTCTGAAATTTGGTACATAACAACATACATGCTCGATTTCAACATATCATCAATAAAATCCAACATGCAACAACATATCGAATCAATATCCTATGATTCGATTTCTATAAAAACCGAACCAAAACTTCACTATATTTAAAGTTTTGAGTGATTCTTACCTCGAATCGTTTGTTGCAACTGTTATAGCTCCTAATTTGCAACTTGTTTCCAACTTTTGCACCTTTAATCTGATAATTCTTGTGTTTTTCTTGGATGGAGCCGAGAGATAGAGGGAGAGTGAGAGAGAATCGTTTAGAGAGAGAGAGAGTAGAGAGAGAAGGTGTTGGTGAAAATGAAAGGTTTCCTTTCTTTTATTCCTATTTTTGACCCATTTGCGTTACACACCCCTCAACTTCGTATTTTCTCATTTAACTGATAATATGATTATAAGTAACTTAAATTAATACAATTATCCAAAAGTACAATAATTGAGTCTTAAAATCGTAAATTACATATATTTGAAATTTGGGATGTTACAGCATGGGCTCCACCACGCCTATACTTCGTCCGCGAAGTCATGCTGCGCTAAACAGACTTGGGTACTTAGTGTTCATATCTTCTTCCGATTCCCAAGTATGATTAGCTCCTCGATGATGCTTCCACTTGACCAGCACCATCCTGACTTCCTTGTTGCGGAGTTTCTTGACTTTTGTTTCCAGAATGCACTCCGGCTCGTCAACGAACCTTAGTCGTTCGTCAATTTTAACTTCTGAATGATCAGTCCATGGTTCCTTTTCGGGCACCAGACTCTTTCTTAAGTATCCAACGTGAAATACTGGGTGAACTCCTGATAATTCTTCCGGCAAGTCCAAATGATAGGACTGATTACCAACTCTTTCCAATATCCGGAAGGGTCCTACGAATCGAGGTGATAACTTTCCTCGCTTTACAAACCTTGTAACACCTTTCATTGGAGAAACCTTTAAGTAGACCCAATCATCCTTCTGAAACTCTATCGCTTTATGACGGCGATCATGGTAATTCTTTTGCCGATCTTGTGCCATTTTCATGTACTGTCTTATGAGTTGAATCTTTTCGTTTGTTTCTTGTAGCAAAGCTGGTCCGGCGATAGGAGTTTCTCCTGTTTCCCTCCAACAAGTTGGAGTCCTACACTTTCTGTCGTACAGAAACTCGAACGGTGCCATCTTGATTGTGGAATGGTAACTATTGTTGTAGGAGAATTCAACCAGTGGAAGGTGATCGTCCCAGTTACCACCCAAATCCATGACACACGCTCTGAGCATGTCTTCGAGAGTTAGAATTGTTCTTTCACTCTGCCCATCAGATTGGGGTCTGTAAGCAGTACTCATTGCGATACGAGTACCAAGACCGTTTTGCAGAGCAGCCCAGAAGTTAGAAGTAAATCTACTATCTCGGTCAGAGACAATAGACTTAGGCACACCATGCCTAATGACGATTTCGTTTACGTAGATCTGGGCAAGACGGTCCAGTGAGTAGGTTTCTCGGATGGGAATGAAGTGAGCGGATTTTGTCAGACGGTCAACGATGACCCAAATGGCATCATGTTGACGACGTGTTTTGGGAAGCTTTGTTATGAAGTCCATAGTAATATGATCCCACTTCCATTCTGGGATAGGAAGAGGTTGCATACTACCATAGGGTTGTTGATGTTCTGCTTTGACTAGACGACAAGTTCTGCACCTTTCTACAAATTGCCCAACGTCTCTTTTCAACCCTGGCCACCAGAAGTCAGCTCTCAGGTCGTTGTACATCTTTGTGCTTCCAGGGTGAATTGAGAACTTAGACTGGTGAGCTTCTTCAAGTATTACTTCTCGCTTGTTCCCGAGCTTAGGAACCCAAATTCTGCCGTAAACTCCTTTCAGTCCAGTTCCATCGTCTTGCATTAATGGCAACTGAATCCTGACATTTTCATCTTTTACATTCTCCTCATTTAAGGCCTGCAACTGAGCAGCCCTTACATCGTCTATGATAGTGGACGTCAGTATTGTGGAAGTCAAGGCATAACAATATGCCTTGCAGTACGCTTTTCTGCTTAGGGCATCGGCCACTACGTTGGCCTTCCCTGGATGGTAAAGAATTTCGCAGTCGTAGTCCTTGATCAGCTCCATTGACCTTCTTTGCCTCATATTCAAGTCCTTCTGACTGAATATGTACTTCAAACTCTTGTGGTTGGTGAAGAGCTGACACTTGGTTCCGTACAAATAGTGCCTCCAAAGTTTGAGAGCGAAAGTCACAACAGTTAGCTCAAGGTCATGAGTAGAGTAGTCTTTCTCATGCGGTTTGAGCTGTCTGGAAGCGTATGCTATGACATTTCCTCTTTGCATCAGAACAGCACCCAAACCCATGCCTGACGCATCTGTATAGACAACAAAGTCCTTGCTCCCTTCATGCAGGGCTAAAATTGGTGCTTCACTTAGCAGGTTCTTCAGTTTGTCAAAGGCAGCTTGTTGTTCTTCTATCCAAAAGAAGGTCGCATTATTGCGAGTAAGCTTTGTAAGCGGGACAGCGATCTTTGAGAAGTCTTTGATTAATCGACGGTAGTAACCAGCCAATCCCAGGAAGCTACGAATCTCGGAGGCGTTGCGGGGTGATTCCCAGTTCTGGATAGCTTCGATCTTTGCAGGATCAACAACAATCCCAGCACCAGATATCACGTGCCCCAAGAATTGGATCTGAGTTGAATATTGAGTAAGTACAAGTTAACAACGAGTTTATGATTAAGTATAAGGATCATGAAATTGTTTGGAATGTTGACACGTACCTGCCTCAACCAGAATTCACACTTAGAGAATTTGGCATAAAGTCGCTCTTTGCGTAGCAACTCTAGTAATTCTCTCAGATGTGATGCATGATCCTCTTCGGTCTTTGAATAGATGAGAATGTCATCGATGAACACGATGACCGATTTGTCGAGCATTGCCTGACAGACTCGATTCATGAGATCCATGAAAGCAGCCGGCGCATTTGTAAGACCAAATGGCATTACCAGAAACTCGTAGTGTCCGTAACGAGTTCTGAAAGCCGTTTTAGGAATGTCGTCTGAGTGTACTTTGAGTTGGTGATAACCCGAACGAAGATCAATCTTCGAGAAGTAGCTTGCGCCTTGTAACTGGTCGAAGAGATCATCTATCCGGGGCAATGGATATTTGTTTTTGATTGTGACTTTGTTGAGTTCTCGGTAATCGATGCACATTCGCAATGTGCCATCTTTCTTTTTAACAAACAACACAGGAGCGCCCCATGGAGAAGAACTTGGGCGTATGAAACCCTTGTCGAGTAACTCCTGTAATTGTTTCATCATTTCCTGCATCTTAGCAGGGGCTAAACGATAAGGAGCCTTTGCTATTGGAGCAGCTCCGGGAACGAGATCAATGCGGAATTCCACTTGGCGATCAGGTGGCAATCCCGAGATATCTTCTGCAAAGACATCTGGAAACTCGGAAACAACGGGAACGGTGGAAGGAGATTGAGTTTCAGCCTTTGCATCGACAGCGTAGGCTAAGTAAGCTGAACAACCCTTGGCAACGTGCTTTCGGGCTTTTGCAATTGAAATAAGGCATAGGTCGCCTTTGTGTCTGTCACCATAAATACAAATGTCTCGGCCCTCAGGAGTGGTGATCTTAATCATCCTTTTCTTGCAAACGATTTGGGCCTCATTGTGAACTAACCAGTCCATGCCTACTATGACATCGAATTCCCCGAACTCCATGGGAATTAGATCTATGTTGAACACTACATCTTCTACAAGTAATGTGCAATTCCTATACACTTTGTCTGCCTTAACTAACATGTTGCTAGCAGTCTCTATGTCAAGTACAAATTGAAGTTTGGAAGTAGGCATATTGAATTGACGAGCAAATGATGTGGAGACAAACGAACGATTGGCTCCCGAATCAAACAAAATGCGTGCGGGAATTGAATTAACATAGAACGTACCAGTGACCACCTCCGGGTCATCCTTTGCTTCTTCGGCTGTGATTTGGAATGCCCTTGTTGGAGCCCTTTGAGATTGATCTCTGCGAGCCGTGGAAGCTACGGAAGATCTTGCTGTTGATTGTTGAGCATTCTGATCTCGTGGGGGTTTCGGGCAGTCCTTGAAAAATGGCCAAGCCTGTGGCAGTTGTAGCATGCATCGTCTTTTCGAGGACAATGCTCCCAGTGATGGCCTTTCTGCCCACAGCAGAAGCAGTACATATCCTGAGTCTTGCACTCCCCAGAGTGCGCTTTTCTGCATCGCCTGCAGTCCCTCATTTCAGAACTGGCCGAAAAGGCCCTTCCCTTCTTGGGTGATGAAGATTGTTGATGGGATTGAGGAGAGAATCGGTAGGATCCAGACTCCCGCTGCCTCTTTAGCGGCGACGGTTGAGTCGGTGCTGCGGCGGCTGACCCAATGACGTATCCAGATAACAGAACAATCTGCTCCACATTTCGAGCAGCCTATAGTAAACCAGCAAAAGTTGTATACCGAACCCCACTCATGGTTCGGCGAATTTCATAGTCTAGACCGGCCTCAAACCGGTCTATCTTTCTCTCTTCCGTGTCAACTTGATGTGGTGCGAACAGGCTTAGTCGGGTGAACTCAACGGCATATTGTGTAACCGTCTTCGTTCCTTGGGTTAGGTTCAGAAATTTCACCTCTAGTCGGCGCTTCTCATCAGTAGGACAGTATTGCTGAGAGAATACTTCCTTGAATTCACTCAAGGACATGTGCGACACTACATCCATCGTCAACACATGTGTCATAGCATCCCACCACATTACTGCGTCCCTTGCAAACATTGCGGTTGTAAAGCGGACCATGTCTTTATCAGCGCAGTCGCTGATCCTGAAAGTTCATTCGGTGGTGGTGATCCATTCTAATGCAGTCACGGCATCTCCAGTTCCATCAAAAGTAACAGCTCCGTTACTTTTGAAGTCCTTAAACCTACAACCCCTTGATCGGTTATAAGACCCAGTGTCTTGTCTTTCCTCTTGATCATCGTGTTGTTGCTCCTTGTTCTTTCGTTTATCGGCTTTTCGTTTCGCTTCAGCCTCATCTCTGGCCCTTAACTGATCTGCAAATGACTGAGCCTGCTCAGCCATTCGTTTGGATTGTAATTCATTGTTTTGTTCCATCAGAGCTTGCATCATCTGGAACATTTGTTGAGGAGTCATATCGTCTCCTGACATGTTCTGAAATATAACAACTTATATTTAGAACATTTATTGGTAAGTCCTAAGTGTTTACAGTTACCCTTTAATTGTCCCCGTGTGCATGTCAATCCTATCTTAGTTCAGATCATTTCCTAGGAGTCCATTCTAATATCATAACCTAAGTTTGAGTACAAGTCCTTGCAGACACTTGAAACCTCAAACTAATGCTCTGATACCAAAACCTGTGACACCCTCTTGTTTTGATAGTATAATTGAAATCACCAGGATCAACAAACAACCCAATGAATAATCATGATAATTGAAATTGAATACTTAAGATATTATTTAAGCAAATCCACACTAAAGTTATAGAATACATGTCTACAGTGATTAAGTCTAACTATTACAACAACATAATTGTTTTAAAGTAATGTAATCCCAGCCCAAAGCTATTACATTCAAGTACCAATAGCTTCCAAAGTCACCGGGATATTGAATTGATATGCTTAAGTGGAAGGTCCAGCTACACTTTTGCCTTTGCCTGAAAACATGGTGAGTCAACTGTAAGCGAAAGCTTAGTGAGATAACAGATTATGCAAACAACAAATATTTCTTTACAAGCAATGCTTAACCATGGGCATGTAAGCCCCATGTATGTGTGTACAGGCAGTGTAAGCCTCAATGTATGTGTAAACCATGCATTGCTAGCATGGGGTTGGCAGTTCAAATGCTGATCGGGGATGTGCCGAACCTGACGGGATAACGAGTGGGATGATCAGTCCCCGACAGTGGCCTGCTGTCAGCCCCAGTCCAGGTCGCATCAGATTGTGAAGTAATGATCATGCAGTGCAAGCATGATGTAAATAAATGCACTTTCAATTGAACGCTGGCTACATGTGTATTACATGTCAAGTACGAGTGTGCATCATAACAACAAATCATGTACGAGCGCCAAATGATGTATATGAACAATGTGAACATACCATTGAATGTATAAACATGAATGCAAAAACAATAAATGTTCGAATGACAATCTGTTACTCACAGTGATTGGTATTGTGTGACTTGTCTCTGAATCAATGTGTGTTTTGTTAACACCACAATGATCTGTAAAGTAAGTGTTATAGTGATTTTGTGTCAGTAATTGCTTAAAAATTGAATTCTAAAAATTAAGTGTAAATGGGTCTGAATTCGGACCACATCCGAATTCGGATGGTCCGAATTGTAGTTGGTCCGAATTTGGGGTGGTGGTCCGAAGTGGGTTAGTCCGAAATAGGCTAGGTCCGAAATTGGTAGGGACCCGAAACTGTAATTGGTCCGGATTGGGTAGAACCGAAATGTGGGTTTGGTCCGAAATTAGTTAAGTCCGAATTAATCATTGATCCGAAATGGGCATTGGGGTCCGAATTGGGTGATCCGAATTCGGATGGATCATCATCCGAGTTCATACTTAGAAATTTTCCAACATTTTCCAGAATTATGTTTTTGACCATTTTTGCATGTTTTGAGTCTAATATTGTAAATGTGAACTTATATGCTATCATTTAACTTATATCATCATATTTATGTACCAAAATAACCCATTTATGTGACTTTTTCTATGTGTCTCGATGAACACACACACTAACACACACACTTATCTTGAAATCATACTTAGACATTGAATCTGATTCTGAAATTTGGTACATAACAACATACATGCTCTATTTCAACATATCATCAATAAAATCCAACATGCAACTACATATCGAATCAATATCCTATGATTCGGTTTCTATAAAAACCGAACCAAAACTTCACAATATTTAAAGTTTTGAGTGATTCTTACCTCGAATCGTTTGTTGCAACTGTTACAGCTCCTAATTTGCAACTTGTTTCCAACTTTTGCACCTTTAATCTGATAACTCTTGTGTTTTTCTTGGATGGAGCCGAGAGATAGAGGGAGAGTGAGAGAGAATCGTTTAGAGAGAGAGAGTAGAGAGAGAAGGTGTTGGTGAAAATGAAAGGTTTCCTTTCTTTTATTCCTATTTTTGACCCATTTGCATAACACACCCCTCAACTTCGTATTTTCTCATTTAACTGATAATATGATTATAAGTAACTTAAATTAATACAATCAACCAAAAGTACAATAATTGAGTCTTAAAATCGTAAATTACATATATTTGAAATTTGGGATGTTACATGATTGGTCCGAAAAGGTCCATATGCAACAAATCGAAAGTGGTAGCGATCGAGTTCTGAGTCTTGGACTTGTGTGCCTTCTTGTGTTGTTTTCCTTTCTTGCACGGTAGACACCTATCCTCGAACTGAAAACTCTTCAGTGGAACACCTTGCACCAACCCATTTTTCGTAATACAGTTCATCTTTCTCAGGTGCAAGTGTGCCATGCGTCTGTGCCATAAAACCGACTCAGTCTCTGAAGCTTTAGATAACAGACATATTGGTCCCATTGAAGATTCTGGCTTGTTCATGTCGAGCATGTACAGGTCATTCTTCCTTGGAGCCCTCATCAGTATCCACTCTTCAGGTACTTTGAATCCCGGTTTTAGCACTAACGCCTCAGTGTCAGTGAACAACACTGAGTTCTTTTTATCACAGATTTGAGATACACTAATGAGATTGTGAACCAGTTTATCAACGTGATAAACTTGGTCCAACTTGATAGTCCCATTAGTGACCACTCCAGTACCGGTGATATTTCCCCCTTTATTTCCAGCGAATTATACAAAGCCCCGATTTCCTCCCTTGAAGTCTGCAAGTAGACTTCTTTCTCCTGTCATGTGCCTGTAGCAACCACTGTCAACGAACCATTTGTTGTTTGACCTGTAGTTATCTCCTGCACACGAAAGAAAATAGGTTAGTTATCACGGGGAACCCAAGCCATAACTCACTTGGTAATACCATTCTCGTCCACATACTTAAACTCTTTCAAATACCCATATCTCCTTTCAGGTGACAAATGGTCTTTCAACTGGAGTCTGTTGTGGTGCCGAGTGATTTAAATTCACTCTTTGCCTTTGTGTAGGCATTTGCTGTGGAGCTCTTGAATAATTACAATTATAATGCATGTCAGACTGATATCCCTGAGCTCCCGGAGTGTAAGCTCTGCTAGGTGTGGTACTCCTATAGGTCTGTTGCGATCCTGACCTAGATTGATTTAAGACTCGATTTGGGGAATTAGTCCTTGTCACTTCTTTTGGTCGACCTAACACCGGTATTTGTTTCACAGCAGATTTTGGTGCCGCTTGCACAGTTTTCTCGGTATTCTGAGAACTACTAGTTCTTGAAACACTTGTAGAAGGCTTAAATTGTTCTGGCTTTTTTTGTCTTAGGTGTATGATCTACTTTCCTACGCGGACAGCTAGAAGCAACGTGCCCCCTTTCGTGACATCTAAAGCAAGACATTTTATCAATTGACTTTTTGTGTGTGCCCTTTGATTTCGGTGTCTCACTAGTGTCTGGCTCTTTTGGTTCAACTATAGCGACTGGTTCATCATCTTGATCATTAAGGTCAATTTTGTGTTGTCCTACTGGTTTATCACTAAAGGATGGCACAAATTTAACTTTCTTGATCTTGATATTAGTATCAGTTACCTTAGTTTCATTTTCCTTAATAGTTTCAGACACTGGTTCCGGTAATTCCTCTGAGTCAACTGATTTCTCAGTTTTCTCCTGAGGTTGAGGTACATAGTTGTCATTGAAAGGTGGAGGACTCTGATGATATCCTAGACCTACAGGCTTTTTAGATTGATGCTGTGCATCTAAAATTTTCCCTAGGTTTAGAGATGAGTTCCTAAACTTTTCAAGTTTACTATTTACCTCAGCTACCTTTACCTTAGATTCAGCTAGCTCTATGTCTTTGGTTTTCAGCTCCTTGGTTAATGCCTCAACATGTTCATACATGAGTTCTAACCTAACACACTGTTCGCTCAGTTTTTCCTTTAGAACTATAACATCTTGTGCATCAGCCATAAGCTTATCCCTAAGATCTTGCTTTACATCTACTAAGCTAGCATTATCTGATTTTAACGATTTATTTTGAGCAGATATAGTTTGATGTGATTCTAGTCCTAAATTCAACCTATCGTTAGATGTAGCACATAAAACACATAAATCATGGAAAAGAGAAAAGTTTAGTGTTACCTTGGTATGATCTGATTCCACGTTGGCCATCTGAGCGGCAAACTCCAGAATTGTCTGATCATTTGACTTCTCTACCCACATCGGACTGCTTTCATTCTGACTGCTGTCCCCTGTGATTTCCTCTACCCCATCACACCCAGTCTCAGTCACTTCAGCCATAAAGGCTCTAGCATTCAATTCTGTATGCGTACTCCAGTCATAAGTTCCATCTAGCTTTCTGTCTGATGTGACATTGGATAACAGACCAGCTATATTTGCTTGACTGGTTGAAGGACTTGGTAGATATCGCCCTTGCGATTGATTCTGAAACTGTCCCTGTTGATTCTGATACTGTCACTGGTAGTTCCCTACTTTCGATCTCTGACACTCTCTAGCGAAGTGTCCTAAGCCCTGACAGTTGTAACATTTTACATTGGACTTATCAAACCCAATCTTATTGTTACTCACATTAAGATTTCTACCCGTCCTTTTGATGAACCTCTTAACTCTCTGAGTTACCATGGCCAGTTGCTATTGCAAATCCATCTCTTCAATATCATCAGGGTCTACCTGATCGTAATCCTCATCCCATAGTGCAGGATCATTGATTTTGCCTTGAACGCAATTGTCGTAAGCGGCCACGAATGTAGCCAACATATTCAGATGATCTTCAGCCGATTTTGCGCTCATAGGCATCTTAGAATATGCTTGAGATGTAGATGCCAGAGTAGCCTGATGCTGCTGCTTTTCTTCTGGTCTAGCGAACCCTAAGAAAGCCCTACCAAGAGAGTCTTCAGTCTCAGCTGGTGATGACGTTTCTCCCGAGAAGAAGGCTGTAGCTGTCTTCATTTCAGCTGCCACTGAAGGTTTTGATTTTCCAAAGTACATTGCTGGATCTTGAACTTGGTCATAATCCTTTTGTTTCTTCAGCAACTCAAAATGATATGCCCTCAGCGTTCCCACAACATTCTCTAGAGTCAGAGTATAGTATTTGTCCTCATCATGCTTAATTAAGGCCACATACATCTCCCATTTGGTCGGTAAAGCATCCAGAAGCTTATTATTCTTCTCAGTTTCACTATACTCAATGTCATGACTGTCTAACTCAGTAAGCAGATGATAGAAACGTGTGATAGTCTCATCCAGCTTTTCATCCTTCAATGCTTTGAAGATAGTAAACTGCTGCTTTAGCATTTCCATTCGTTTCCTCCAACGCATCCCATAGCTCTTTTGTTGTCTTCTGATTACGGAAGGTGTGCAGTGTGTCCTGAGGTAACGCCATCCGAATGATCGCGTATGCACGGTTCTCTGCTTCATGCAGCTTCTTATCGACATCTTTCATCTTAGAATAAGGAACAACCTTTTGTCGTCCTTCGACCTCATCTGTAGGTGGAATGTATCCCTCGTCGATACAAATCCACATGCGCATATCGTTAAATCGCGTGAAGTCAGCAAACCGATCCTTCCACCAGTAATAATCTTCAAGTTTCATCAACTTTGGCGGAGTATTGGCTTTTCCAACCTCGTGATCCATCTCCATAAACCGTTGTAGACTTGTCATTGTTTCAGATATTTTTTTGATTTAAACTTAATTAATTTAATTCGAATTTAATTTAAAATAATCCTTTCGAATTTGGATAAATTCGAACCTGATTAATTTTAAACTGTTTTTGAACTAAATTCGAAATTAAGTTCGAAATCAAACTATATTCGAAATTAATGGCAAATTCGAATGTCACTAAACTCGAAATTCCACTTAAACTCGAATGTCCAACTAAATTCGAATGTCCTGTATTCGACTTTATAGTAAAGTCGAAATCCAAAGCAAAGTCGAAATGGCCAATTTCGAAACAAACTTTTAAGGAAACTCGAAAGGAGCGTATTTTGGTTAAACCTTAATTCCTCCTTAACAAATTCGAGCGCCGCAAATTCGAAAACGGCTAATACCTCGAGTTTTTCACGTTTTTCTGATTAAATCAATATTTTTACAAGTAAAAATATTGATTTTGATCAAAAACGTGAACTCCAACAAAGTATTTCCCGGAATTCAATTTGATAAGGTCGAAAATCTCAAAAATATGATAATAACCGTCCAAATACGGCAAGAAACCTAGGGTGAATCTTTTGAACACTAAGAACACGAAGAACACCCCTTAGTCTCTGATACCACTTGTAAGGTCTTGAACTACAGATCTATCTAGACGCGACACACACCAACGAGTGCGGAATCCTCGTTAGCGGCTTGACGGATATATCACACTCACGGAACACGGAGACTACCACGGCGTTGTACGAACGACTACGAACGAACCTACGCAATGATTCTCTCTGAAAACACTCACAGATTGCTGATAAACTCGAGATCGCCTTCTGCTAATCACACCCGAAATTCTGCAAAAGTGTTCTAATCATTCGAGTTAATCCCTAATTATAGAGACCCATTCGAGTTTGTCATGGGACATACTCGAACCAGGCGCAAGGCCCATTCGAATTTGTCCACATGACAAATTCGAAACAGCCTTATTCGAATTTATACCAAATTCGAATATGGCTTATGTGTAAATTCGAATGTGCTCCAAATTCGAATTTCACAAGTCAAACTTCTATTTGAACATATGTTTTAACTTATGATTGATTTAATCTTTGGATTTTATGTTTGAACTTCTTGTAATACATTACATCAAGTTCAAACACACAATCAATAAATATCAAACACATTTAAACGCATATATCAAACACTAGTTAATATTCAATACTTTGTAACATGACTTAGACAAAATGCTAATACAACTTAGACTGCTATCGTCACACAGGGTGTACCAACATCCTGACTTTTATCCGCCTCCCCAACTTTGGGCATTGGAATATCTGCTTTAATTGACTCTTTAAAAGAAACCTTCTTAGGAACCTCCTTCTTCTTTGGATCCCCTTTCTCCTCATACACGACTTCAGTGTCGGTATCTTCTTCTGCCTCTTTCTTTTTAGGCATTTGAATTTTTAATTTCTACCTCTCTTCCACTCCTTAATGTGGTTATCTTAGATACTTCATTAACTTCGTTAATCTCATGTTTCTTATCTTTATTATGATGATGAGCATGTGAAGGATTGGGAATAGTATTGCTAGGAAGCTTCCCCTCCTCACGTCTAGTAAGCCATTCAGTTTTCTGACCCATCTGGCGAGATAACATAGTCTTAGTACTGATAGCTGATTGCTGTTTCATAAATTCAGCCAACTCTGAAAAATGCGAAGAAGTCATATTTGTTTCCACTTGAAATTGTGGTTGACCACGATGATTTGACTTATAATATCGCTCATCGTAGCTGCTGAAGTTGAACCATATTGGTACTCTCTTTTTGGTGGTTCATATCTCGGTTTAGATTGATGATCGGTAGGCTGATCATTTTTCCATCGAAAGTTGGGATGGTTTCTCCACCCTGGATTGTATGTTTCTGAAAATGAGCTCTAAATCCATAAACTTCGTTAGCAAATTCCTCAGTGGATTGCCCTTGAGGACATGCTTTGGAATGATGCGATGGATCACCGCATGTAACACAATTAATTGATGCACTAGGGTTTGAAAGACCCTTCATCAATTGATCCATCTTCTTCCCTAGTTCTAAAATTTCACATTTAACCTCACGTTTCCAGGCATTATCTATGCCCATAACTTGAACTCATATTCTATTTTCAGAACCAACTTGGACTTAAGACCTTTACCGAGTTGACTAAGCAACTCCCAAGCTTCATCGTCTTCTTTACCTAAAAATGTGCCTCCTTTGGCAGCTATAATCATATTACGACACTCTTGACTCACACCATCAAAGAATGTTTTGATAAGCATCCATTTGGGTACCTCGTGTTGTGGATAAGCTCTCAATAATTCGTTCATACGATCGAACACTTCATAGAATTGTTCGCTTGACTTTTGTTTAAATCCGGTGATTTCCTTTCTTTTTCTAGGTGGTTTTACTAATGGGATAATATTCATTAAGGAATTCTCGTTTCATTTGATCCCATGTTGTGATGCTATTGGTCGGTAAGGATACGAACCAATTCTTCGCTTTCTCTTTTACTGAGAAAGGGAATAATTGAAGTTTTAAACCGTCGGTGGTTATGCCTCGAACATGGTTTGCTTTACAAATAGCTGTGAACTCAGCTAAATATTAGTAGGGTTCCTCGCTTGGCATCCCTTGAAAGATTAGAAGAATTTGAAATAATTGAGGATGAACTTCGGGTTCGTTCTCGTTTTCGGGATAACGAATTGGAGATGGGTTGGGCACATCACCTGGGCGGTAATGCAACTCAACCGTATGCCTCGGTTGATCACCCATTCAAGCAGCTATGCGCTCGGGTTCTTCTTGACCACGATTTCGTGGCGAAATCGGAGGGCTTTTTAAATTAGAAATCTCTGAATTGGGAACTTCTAAATTATGAATTTCTTCCTCTTGTGCGTTTGAATTCTCCGTGATTAATTGTTGATTTTGAATCCTGACAATCTTTCGGTTCGATCTTGCTACTTTTTCGATCTCAAGTGTGTGCATACACTAAATAAAATACTAAAATTAAATACTTAATTAAACATTATGTTTTTGATGGTAAAGTAGAGGACTACAATTACCTTTTTGAATTTTTGAATTTTTTATTTGATTTTTTCTTTAATAATAAAATAAAGACTAAAAATAACCAAAGAAAGGCACTTAAACTTAAGAACTTAAAACTAAGGCAACAGACTAACTTTAAACCTTAACTACCGTTACAATCCCCGGCAACGACAGCAAAATCAGACGGGCCGTCGTTGTGACCCGCAGAAATTGTCCTTAAATCCACTATTTAGCTTAAAGAAGTAAGGGTCGAATCCATAGGGAGTGTGGTTTTAATTAGGGTTAGGTTATTAGCCTTATAAGTTTTATTGAAAGAACTGTAAATTGTGAATTTGTGGATTTGAATGATTTGTTTAGATTATTGATTTGCTATCGCTTTGTAACTAAAACTAATGGCAGAATAACTAGCGTAGTAGATAAACAATCAAGAGACGAATAACCATTCACGGGATCACCACGGCATAAGTATTACTTTCTCTATTTTCATGCAACAATCACGTACACATAATTAATTGCGTGACTAATACTCAAACATGTTTTAATCAATAAATCTTGACATAACGTATGAAATATTTTTTACTTGTCTTAATCCCTAAGCTAATTGACTCGGCACAAATAATATTACCACGACAAACTATCTTGCTTTTACCAATCAAAACATACAATCATAATCATAGCCGAATGCTTATCATTTGCATACACATAATAGATCTCAATCAATACGAATACGTGAAATCATGATAAATTAAAGTAGAGTAAACTTAGTCGTAGATCCTCCGCAAACGGCTAATGGGATTTGCCGCTCATCGTATGCTCTTCAACAATGTAGATCTGAGTCATTGCGTAGCTTGCGAATCACCGTCTTCGTTCTTGTATCGTAGATCCACTCCGGCAGGGCTTCGACACTCTTTCACACACGTCGGGACTCTTCTCCAAGGCTGCCCTCGACCTCTATTTATAGAGAGGTCGAGATTAGGGTTTAACAGACTGTAAAACGCGTTTTTGCGTGGCCCTAGCGCAGGCCTGCGCCCGGGTGCGGCTAGGGTATTGCTGGTATGCGCTGGAATGTATCTGGACAGCTGGAATTCTTCTGTTATGGAGCGCAGGGTGGTGCAGGCTTGTGCCCCCTTCGGCTCGGTTTGCTTTGAATTTCCTCGATATGCTTTCTTTTAATATCTTGGCCCTGAAACACAAACTTGGAGTAATAGTATGGATTTTACGAAGTATCCGGTGCTTAAAATGATCATAAAACGACTCTGAAACCATATAAACTATAGACTCATCATTCTTTGTGTTCTTCGTTCAAGGTTTATAATATTCGGCTATTGGTATTGTTTCTCACTTGTAATATTTATTGTTAAAAGGAATTGGACTACAAGTTAAGTGTGGGCTGGTTTTGTGATTTGTTATGCTGTTGGGCCTATTGTTATGTTTCTAGTTTTGGTACCTGGGCCTAATTTTCAGATAGCTGGTTGGATAAAGCTTGCCTGCTCCAGCCTAGATCCACGGTTTCATCTGCTGCGTGCGACTTTCCTGCTCCAGCCAGATCCATCGCGGCTCTTCGTCTTTCTTCTATTTAAAGGGTTCCAACATGTCTTGCAAGTAAGTTTGTTTTTGGTTGTTATTCTTTCTAAAGGGTTTTCAGTTTGATTCTGTTCGTTCGTCTTCTTTGGTTTATATCTCTCATCTATCTCTTCAAGTGTATTCTGGTAAGCTTGTAAGCGTGCTTCTGTTCTTGGTTGTAGTTTTATCAGATTTGTTTTATTTGTATTGTAATAGTTAGGTGAGGGGGTGCTTATATTTGTTGATATAATTCACTGTGGTTTTGTTGTAGTGATGATTAAATCTGTAACTAGTTTTGGTCTTTTTTGGCCGGTTGATTGTTAGGGTTAATGGAAATTTATTAGTTGTTGTTAAATTGTTTTGGTTGTTCTTCTTCGTGGTTTCTGTTTTATGAACATGGTATCAGAGCCAGGTTCATTTGGCTCTATTTGATCGTGGTTCATGTTAGGGTTTGTGCTCATGATATACCTTGATTGAATGCAAACCTAATTGTTGGTTTGTGGGCGTTTTTGTGCCGTCAGGATTTAACTGCCCCCACAAGTCACACTAGGCATATAGGCAAGATTCCTTGATTAGTGTTCGTGT
Source organism: Centrapalus pauciflorus (assembly GCA_020465985.1). NCBI lineage: Eukaryota > Viridiplantae > Streptophyta > Magnoliopsida > Asterales > Asteraceae > Centrapalus > Centrapalus pauciflorus. The sequence goes on along the minus strand of JAANYP010007809.1, from coordinate 32,936 downwards.
ATTGCTTCTGCTGTTTGAATTTTATCGTATGTGTGGGTGTCAATAAACTTGATCGGACGTTTGAACGTCTTGGAATCCTGCGTTAAGATTGGCCCTCGGCTAGTGCGATGTGTGTGTTGATTTTTTTTAATTGTGTTTTTTTGCTTAACTGGTGTTGTATTTTTTTGTGTGCTTGGTGATTCTAATATGTTTTTTACTCAACATGGATGGCCACAATGATCCTAATTAGTATCTTGATCTCTGTGTTTGTATTGCTCTGTTATTAAAGTGCTCTATTCACTAGGATTGGTCTTCTGGTTATAGTTGTTGATGTTGATTTACTGAAAAGAAGGGTCAAGAAGACACTCTGGTTTGCGAACTTGATTTTAACCACAAAATTGTTTTAGAAATTATGGTTGTGGTGCACTTCTTTCGTATTCCTTGGTGGATCTTCTCAAAAATTGTGGCTGGTTAGAGTCTGTTTTTTCCAAACCTCAAATTCAAATTCGTGTTTATTCCGAATGCGTGTACTTGGAGGTTTTTTTTATATCAGAAATGGTTGTGATGTTTATGAAGCGATGTGTTGATGACTTTTGAGTTTTGATATATGATCTTGATTGTTCTCTTTTTCCTAGGAAATTTAAGGTTCTTTTAGTATAGATTTACTTAAATGAATCTTTTTATGACAAGTTTTCAGATAGCCATTAGCTCCCACAGAAAGAACTAAAATGAATTCGTCTTATAAGTCATGGGATGTTTGTTTTGCTTATTTGCTTTTTGTGGCATACAAGGGCTGAATCTCAATTCTCTAATCCTCAAACAAAGCCTTCAAGGGCTCTTGATGCAACCCTCCAAAAATTATTTGTTCTGTATGTTGTGTGAATTTGATGTCTATGTATCATCTAGTTAATGCCTATGGATTGTATATTTGTTTGATGTTTCAAACTTCTTGATGTAAAAAATGTTTGTGGAGTCTGGTAGACAGTATGACGAATTGTATTTTTCTGGAACATATAGTTAATGTAAAATGCTAAATGGTTCTTGTGTGCATTTAAGTGTTCATTCTTGTGGTTCATGTCATATTAGATTTGATCACCTGTTGATCGTATTTTATTTGTTGAAAGATACATTGCATCTCAAAGATAATGGGTTAGAGATTTTTTGTTAAACTTGTCATCTAGAAGAAGTCCTTGAAATGTTAATGGTTCTTCTTTCATAAAAAACTCTGGTTATTAATGTGGTTATGGTGTTTAGAAGTGGTTATGGTACATAATTTGTAAATCATAAAATGGTTAATTTTATGACCAAGGGTTGAAAAAATGCGTGCTATTTGGTTTAAAAGTAGTACAGTCTTGAAAAGGGTTGTTCATTTTTTTAGAGATATAAAAAAAAGGTTTTTGAAAATATCTCCTTTTTGTATCTTGTGGTTCTGAATGGGTTATTTGTAACAACCTATCTTTTGACCAAACTTGTAAATTCTGTTTTTGACATAATAATGTAAATTAATTACATTATTTGTATTGTAATTTAATTAAGTGATGAAATTATTTAATAAAGTTAACGTGTAAGTTAGTGATGATAAAATAAAGATGTAATCTTTATTTAAAAGAAATCAGATGTGGAGGGACTAAAAGTGCCAAAATCTGAAAGTTTTGAAATAAAGACCCTCAGTCTTTCATTTCTTCATTTTATCATCTTCACATCTTGCAAATTCAATCTCTCTCAACAATCTGCTAAAAATTGAAAATCAGAAGAAGAATTTCGTGGATTTAACTGATTTTCTCAAGAATCAGTTGGGATTTAAGGTAAGAAACTAGTTTCCAAGCTTAAGGTTTATTTTTGAGAGTTTAAATGAAAAATTCGGATTTTTAAATCTGTGTATTGATGTTGCATGTTTGTAATATCAGTTGGAAATCATCTATTGAAGTTTCATTAAGCTTCAGAAACAAAAATCATTGGTTAAATCGTCCAAAAAGGTAAGAAATCTAAGCTTTTTGTAAACCTTTGTGTTCTTGAGAAAAATCCAATATTTTGGATTTTTCTAGACAAATTAACATGTTTATGATGTGGAAAATAGTGTAGAAACACCCCAATAATGTTTATATAACATTAAATTGGATTGCATGTGGTTAAAAATGGATTTGGCAAATTTTTATGTAAAACCTGTATGTATCGACCTGCACTTCTGCTGGTCGACTCGGCGAGTCGCAGGAGGTGACTCGGCGAGTCGCTAAGAACACCAAGAACATCTGGAAAACTTCTAAGTGTGGGATCCGAACTCGGATGGAACACGAATTTCGGATGAGACCGACTTCCGATTGACCCGAAACTCGGATGGGTCAATCTCGGGTCGACTTTTGATGGGTTGTTTTTGGATGCATACGGAATCCGGCCGAGATCCGAATTTCGGACCTCGACTCGGAGAGTCGGAGGAGCTGACTCGGCGAGTCGGTCCCTATTCATGCGAAATTCGGTTATGGGATTAAAGGATTCGAAATTCTGGTTATTAACAAGCTTTTGGGAAATATTTTGTGACACTTTAAAATATAATGTGATGCCAATACACGTACATATTATTAGAATTATCTGAAGAAAGTATTAAAGTTTAAATGTTATTAAAAGTGGGTCAAAGTTTGTAAAGCCAAGCCAAAGTTCAGAAAGTCAAAGATTAAATCTTGAGATAACTCAGGTGGTGGAGAAATCCGCTTGATAAAGTCAATATCTCAGTCTAAATTCAGCAAAACCCGTGAGTTATAGATATTCAGTTTTACATGATAGATTCCGGTTGAGACATATTGTTGTTGATAGTTTATTTTGGCATTCATTTATGCTTAGCTGGATTGTGACCTATGGTCACCATGGTTCGGTGATGCCCTGTGGATCATGATAGCTATTTGATATATCATTCTGCACACATTATATTTACAGTTCATTTCAGTTGATATTGCTATGATGACTTTGTTTATTATGGTTCCATCATCGCTCGTATCTTTGATGTATTGTTTCGGCTTAGCATATTCTTGTCGGTCTATTGTTCTAGACCTTGCTATGTCACCAGTTCTATTGAACTAGGTAACTGATTACTTCGATGCTCCCCCTACGATGTTTGCTGGTAGCTAGCCCAGTATTGAGTGGATAGCTTCCACTAAAAGCGTGAGCGTGGCCTGGACATCATCCTATTCTGATTACTGTGTCTCAATCTTGGGTGGCTGTTGGCGGCAGTCAAGTTATATCATGTTTGTTAGCCACTTTCCGCCTTGTTGTAATGCATGTAATCTGATAAAAATCTATAATCTCACGAAGCATTGCTTACAGTTGTTTAAAAATCTCTTTACAGGAAAAAGCAAGGGTAAAGCACCTGCCGGACCTAGTACTTAGGTCTCCCAAGATCAAGCTGAAGTTTTTCATAGACCACTACTCAAACGCCCCTTTTGGTACAGCTTTGAAGATGATATTGTGGTGGTCTGGGTAGATTTGCTTTGATTGTATGATGACATGTATTAGACTAGTCTTGTACCTTAATAAATTTAATTTGAAAGCTGTAACTCTATACTAAAATTGTATTGAACTTAATCCTAATGTTGGTACTGTAATTCATAATTCCACAACTTAATTACTCTATCTTAGTTATGATTGATATCGTATTACAATTCGTGGCACCTATCTTAGTTCAGATCATTACCTAGGAGTCCATTCTAATATTATAACCTAAGTTTGAGTCCAAGTCCTCGCGGACACTTGAAACCGATATCCTCCTTGATTAGTGATATAATTGATAACACCAGGATCAACATACAACCCAATAATTAACATGCACTTTAAAAGTGATAAACTTAATGTAGTTTTAAGTAGCTCCACACTAAAGCAAGAAAATGTATACGTCTACAATGATATAGATTAACTATTACAACATCATAAATTGTTTTTAATAAAAAGACATCCCAGCCCCAGAGCTATATCGTCCATTTACCAATAAGCTTCTAATGGTCACCGGGAAATTGAAATGAATTGCCTAAGAAGAAGTCCAGCTACACATTTTCATTTGCCTGAAAACATTGAAAGTCATCGGGTAAGCTAATGCTTAGTGAGATAACAGATTAATCATTCAACAGATATTTCTTTACAAACTATTGTGAAAACGGGCAGTGCAAGCCCGATTACAAGTGAAACCCATGCAGTGCAAGCATGGGGTTTGGCAGTTCAAATGCTGATCGGGGATGTGCCGAACCTGACTATGAAAGCGAATGGGATGATCAGTCCCCGACAGTGGCCTGCTGTCAGCCCCAGTCCAGGTCGCATCAGATTGTGAAGTAATCATCATGCAGTGCAAGCATGAATTATAAGCTGCACTTTCAAATGAACGCTAGCTACATGTTTGTCACATGGCAAGTACGAGTGTGCATCATAACAATGAATCATATGTGAGTGCCAATTGATGTATATTGAACAACAAGAACATAGCATTGAAAAGTAAATGAATGTAAATACAATAAATGTTCGAATAATAATCTATTACTCACAGTGGTTTTATAATGTGCAATTTGGCTCTGAATCAATGTGTGTTAGACAACACCACTAAGCACCTGTCATGTCAGTGTGATAGTGAATCAATGTTAGTATTTGCTTAAAAACATAATTTGAAATTTAAGTTGAAATGATAAGAAATTCGGAACACATCCAAATTTTGAATGAACCCGAAAATCAGATGGCTCGAGGTCCCATCCTTAGTGTTTTTTTTCCTTGAAAATCTATCCGAAATTCAGATGGTGCTTGATCCGAAATTCGGATGGCCTGTCATCCGAAATTCGTGTCTATACTTTGGATTTTCAAGATTTTCCATCCGAGATTGCATATGGTCCTAGATTCGCATGGTCCGAAGTTCATGTGATCCGAAATTCGGATCATCCGAGATGTGTTCATTAGATATGATGTTTCACACTTTCGGATGATCCGAGATGTGTTCGGATGATCCGAAGTTCATGTGATCCGAAATTCGGATGATCCGGATGATCTCAAGATTTTCCAAATTTCACTTTTGGTAATCTATGCCTATTTTGTGACTGGAAACTATTGATATGAACTTAATTGTACTCTTTTAATAGTTTAAAACATAAAACACAACCTAAATATACAAAAATCAGCCCCTTTTTGTCCATTTTTTCCTTAACTGTTGATGAACACACACACTAAAAACACATAGTGATTTCAAAATCATACTTAGAATTGGAATAAAAATATGAAATTTGGTATACAACATCATTATCACTCGATTTTAACACATTCACAAGAATATATAACATGCAATAACTTTCACAGTCACAGTCTGTGATTCGGTTTTTATGAATATCGAACACCAAACTCCAATAATCGTAGTGTTTGAGCAAACTTTACATCAAATTGTTGTTTGCAGTAGTTATTGCTCCTTATTTGCAACTTGATTTCAAACTTTCAGCCCTTAATGCAACTTTTTTGATGTTCTTGGATTTGGATTTGATAAAACCCGTGAGTTAGAGAGAGAGAGAGAGAGTGAGGGAGACGGTAGAGAGGAGAGAGAGAGAGAGAGAGTAAATGCTTAAAATGAATGTTTTGTTCCTTTTTATTTATTGCTATCTGCCTTCGTTGCACTTTACACCCCTCAACTTCATGTCCGAGTCGGTTTCTTATTGTTATGCTTGCTCAAAAAAACAACAATGAGGATTTCTCCTCATTATTTTTCATATTTAAATTTGTGATCGAAATTTCCTTGGCTGAAATAATAATATCCATTAATACATCACTTGAGACTTAAATTGTAAATTACAAGTGCTTAAAATTAGTGATGTTACATCACTGTGACGACCACCCCTTACAGGGCAGTCTTAAGCTTCTAGGTCCCACAATTTGCAATGCGATATCAATCAAAACTAAAATAGAGTAATTAAGTGCGGAATTATGAATTACAGTACAAACATCAGGATTAAATTTAATAATTTTTTAGTACGAGTTACAGTGTTCAAATTAAAGTTTTAAAGGGTACTACACTAATCTAATACATGTAATCATACAATCAAAGCAAATCTACCCAGACCACCACATTTATCATCTTCAAATCTGTATCAAAAGGTTGTTTGAGTAGTGGTCTATGAAAAACATCAACTTGATCCTTGAAACACCTAAGAAGTAGGTCCGGCAGGTGCTTTTCCTTTGTCTTTTCCTGTAAAAAGATATAACAACAACTATAAGCAATGCTTAGTGAGATTATAGATTTATCAGATTACATGCATTACAACAAGGCGGAATGTGGGTATAGCATGATATAACTTGACTGCCGCCACAACCACGCAAACATCGTTGGGGGGGGGGGGGGGGTGGAGCATCGGAGTAATCAATTACCATGTTCAATAGAACTGGTGACATAGCAAGGTCTAGAACAGTAGACCGACAAGGCTAAATATGCTAAGCCGAAAAAATACATCAAAGATACGAACAATGATGAAAGCATAATAAATAAAGTCCTGATAGAAATATCAACTTGTAACAATAATTGAATTGAACTATAAGTATAATGTACGCAGAATGATAAGTCATATAGCCATCATGATCCACAGGGCATCACCGAACCATAGTGAGCACAGGTCACAATCCAGCTGAGCATAAGTGAATACCAACATAAACTGTCAACAAAAATATGTCTCAACCGAAAGCAAACATGTAAAACTGAATATCTATAATTCACAAGTTTTACTGACTTTAGAGCGAGTTGTTGACTTTATCAAGCGGATTTATCCACCACCTGAGTTATCTCAGGATTTAATCTTTGACTTTCTGGACTTTGGCTTGGCTTTACAAACTTTGACCCACTGTCAATAACTTTTGTACTTTAATACTTTGTTCAGATAATTCTGAACCTGTCCAGAGTTTATCATTTGAAAGAACGTTAGCTTTAAACTTTAATTGATATGATTCCGATAACTCATATACTTTTATATTTTAATAATATGTACGTGGATTGGCATCACATTATATGTTTTAAAGTGTCACAAAAGATTTCCTAAAAGTTTGTTTAATGACCAGAATTTCGGGTTCCATCCGAATTCGGATCCCACACTTAGAAATTTTACAGATGTTCTTGGCGACTCGCCGAGTCACCTCATGCGACTCGCCGAGTCAATATACAAAATTGCAGGTCGACACATACGGGTTTTTACCAAAATTTTGCCAAACTCATTTTTAAGTACATGTAATTCATACAAACAATATATTAACATTATTGGGGTATTTCTAAGCTATTTTCTCCATCATAAACATGTTAAATCATTCATATTTGTCCAAAATAGTGATTTTTTCTCAAGAACACAAAACTTTATAAAAAGTCAGATTTCTTACTTATTTGGACGATTTAACCAACGATTTTTGATTCTGAAGTCTCAGGGAACATCAATTGATGGTTTCCAACTAATATTACATACATCCAACATCAATTACTCAGATTTTAAAATCCGAATTTTCTTTTCAAACTCTCAAAAAAAAATTAAGCTTGGAGTTTCTTACATAAATTTCCACTTGATTCTTGATAATTATCAGATAAACCCACGAATTTCTCTTCCAAATTTTTATTTCAGCAGATTGTAAAGAGAGAGAGAGAGAGAGAGAGAGAGAGATTGAAGATGAGAAGTGATAAAGATGGTGAAATTAGAGACTTGAGGTCTTTTATTTCACAACTTTCGGATTTTGGCACTTTTAGCCCCTCGACATTTGATTTCTTTTAAATAAAGATTCCAACTTTATTTTATCATCACTAACATATAATTTAACTTAATTAAATAAATTTCATTACTTAATTAAATTACAATACAAATAATGTAATTTAATTACATTATTAAATCGAATACAGAAACGTTTAAACTAGGTTGTTACAGAATGGGCTCCACGACGCTGAAACTTCATCCTCGAAGTTAAGTATGTTCGAACAGACTCAGATATATGGCTTCCATCACATCCTTTGATTCCCAAGACTGATGTGAACCCTTGTGGTGTTTCCACTGAACGAGCACCTTCTACACCTCTTTATTTTGAAGCTTTTTGGTGTTCGAGTCCATAATACATTCTGTCTCTTCAACCACGCGAAGCTTCTCATCGATTTCCAAATCAACAAATGGTATCTGAACTTCTCTTTCGTCAGCTAAGCTCTTTCGCAAATGACTAACATGGAATACATGATGTATTCCCGCTAAATCCGCTTACAATTCAAGACGATAGGACTGTTTCCCTATCTTCTCAACAATATTGAATGGACCAATGAATCTTGAACCTAACTTGTTTCACTTTATGAATCGAACCACATTGTTTATTGGGGATACTTTAAGCATCACCCAATCATTGACCGCAAAACTAATCAATCTATGACGATTATCATAATAAGACTTTTGCCTGCTCTGAGCTTCAAGGATATTCATTCTAAAAAGTTGAATCTTCTCATGAGTCAACTGTAGAAGGGCAGGACCCGCTAATGGTGATTCACCTGTTTCGCGCCAACAGGTGGGAGTTCTGCACTTTCTTCCGTATAGATCTCAAAAGGAGCCATCTTGATAGTGGGATGATAACTGTTGTTTTACGAGAATTCAACCAAAGGCAAATGGTCATCCCAGTTACCACCCAAATCAAGAATGCAGGCATGTAGCATATCCTCCAGAGTTAAGATAGTGCATTCACTTTGGCCATCTGCATTAGGGTGATAAGCAGTACTAATAGAGATTCGAATACCCATCCCGTCTTGCAGTGCTTCCAGAATATTGATGTGAAATGACTATCACGGTCAGAGACGATAGACTTCGGCACACCATGACGAGAAATAACTTCAGTGATGTACATTTGTGCCAGTCTCTCGAGAGTATACGTCTCTTTCATCATATGAAGTGAGCTGACTTTGTTAAACGATCCACGACCACCCAGATGGAGTCGTGCTGTCTCTTGGTTTTAGGCAATTTTGTGACAAAATCCATGGTTATATGCTCGTAGTTCCACTCTGGAACTGGTAGTGGTTGCATATTCCTGAAGGGTTTCTGATGTTCTGCCTTAACCATCTGACAGACTCTACAGCTTTCAACGAATTGACCGACGTCTTTCTTCATTCCTGGCCACCAGTAATCAGCTTTAAGATCGAAGTACATCTTTGAGCTGCCAGGATGAACAGATAACTTGGACTTATGGCGTTCAGATAGAAAAGTGTTGCGAATAAAACCATGCTTAGGAATCCAGATTCGGTTTCCCTTGAGACATTGAAGTCCCAAATGATTCATAGAAAGAAATTGCAATTGCCCTTTTAGATTTTAACAGAGATTTTCTTCTTTCAGTGCTTCGGCTTGAGCAGATTTGATATCTTCAATAAGATCAGAAGAGAATACAATAGGAGTCAGGGCATAACAACACTTTTTGGGATAAACTTTCCTATTCAAAGCATCCGCGACCACATTGGCTTTGTCGGGATGATATAGGATCTCGCAATCATAGTCCTTGATGAGCTCCAAGGACCCTTGTTGTTTCATGTTCAGATCCTTTTGACTAAAGAGGTGTTTGAGGCTTTTATGGTCAGTGTAAAGATGACCCCTAGTTCCATAGAGATAGTGACGCCAGATTTTCAGTGCAAAGGTAACGGCAGCCAACTCAAAATCATGACTTGGTGCACTTTTCTCATAATCTTTCAATTGCCTTGAAGAGTAGGCAATGACTTTTCCCCTTTGCATGAGGACACAACCGAAACCTGTACCAGATGCATCGCTACAGACTACGAAGTTATCATTGCCCTCTGGTAATGATAGGATTGGCGATTGAATAAGATTTTGCTTTAGAGTCTCAAAAGCCTTTTGCTGTTTATAAGACATACGAAAGGAGTATTCTTTCGTGTTAGCATTGTAAGTCGTACAAAAATCTTCGAAAAGTCTTTATTGAATCGCCGGTAGTAACCAGCCAATCCAAGGAAACTTCGGATTTCAGAGGCATTTCGAGGTGTTTACCACTTCTGAACAGCCTCGACTTTGGACGGATCAACAGAAATACCTTCACCAGATATAACATGGCCAAGGAATTGGATCTATAAAGATAACAAAGTAGAATTTCAAGTTTTTATTGATACAAGGAAAGCTCCGGAAATAGCTCGACAGAATGTAAGGTTATACCTGTCTGAGCCAGAATTTGCACTTTAAAAATTTTGCATAGAGCCTTTCTTTTCTCAATAGCTCTAGCAATTCATGCAGATGATCAACATGATCAGCCTCCGTTTAGGAGTAATTCAGAATAGCGTCGATGAACATGATAATGACTTATCCAACAGAGGTCTGCACACGCGATTCATGAGATCCATGAATGCCGCTGGTGCATTTGTTAGACCGGAAGGCATTACGAGAAATTCAAAATGACCATATCTCGTTCGAAAGGTTGTCTTTGGAATATCCTCATCCTTGACTTTTAGCTGATGATACCCAGAACAATATATCAACTTTAGAGAAGTAGCTTGCTCCCAGTAACTGATCAAATAAATCATCGAATCTGAGCAGAGGTGTTGGTACATCATGTGTGACGATAGCAGTCTAAGTGATCCTACATTGTGATTCTAGCAAGTGTTTGTTATATATGTTTATATATGGTTGATATTTATTAGTGTTTGTATGTTTGAACTTGATGTGACGTATTACAAGAAGTTCAAACATAAAGTACAAAGATAAAATCAATCATAAGTAATAACATAAGTTTCAACACTTAGTTGTTTATGTAAAAGGCTAGATTCGAATCATACAAGGCTTGGCATTCGAATCTGTGATAGATTCGAATGTAGCCTATATTCGAAGAGCCCAGATTCGAGAGTGTCTTTGTGGACAGACTCGAATGGGCCTTGGGCCAGATTCGAGTTTGGCCCACACCAGACTCAAATCAGGGTCTATAAATAGGGATAGACTCGAGATATTGTCAGACTTTTTGCAGAATTCGTGAGGGATTAAGCAATAAGCGATCTCGATTTTATCAGCTTGGTGCGTGTTCTTTCGGAGAGAATCAGTTCGTAGGATCGTTCGTGTGTCCTTCGTTCAGCCTCTGATAGTCTCCGTGTTTCGTAGTTGAGAGTGTTTCCGTCTACCCGTTAACGAGGATTCCGCACTCGTTGACGGATCCGCGTCTAGATAGATCTCGTATAGTGGTAGACCTTACCAGTGGTATCAGAGCCTACGGAGTGTTCTTGGTGTTCTTCGTGTTCATCTAGATACATTCTAGGTTTCTTGACGCTCGTTAGACGGTTTTTTTTCTCAAAAACGTATTTTCAAGCTTAGCAAATTCTTATTCGGAAAACACTTTGTGGTTTTTCACGTTTTTTGTCGAAATCTGTATTTTTCGTTAGAAACATTCTGGTTTAATCTGAAAATCGTTAAAAAATCAAGGTGTTAGTCGTTTTTCGAGTTTGCGGCGCTCGAATCTAATAGGGGTAATTAGGGTTTCACTTAGTATCGAGTCTAACCAAAATACGCTCCTTTCGAGTCTGTTTCAGAGGGTTTCGAATCTACCTAGTTTCGAGTCTGTTACTTCATTCGAATAGGATCTCGAGTCTATTTAGTTTCGAGTTTAATTTCGAGTCTAGCTTAGTTTCGATTAGGGGTTTCGAATCTGCTGTATTTCGAGTTTGCTGACCTTCGAATCTAAGGACTTTCGAATCTGACATATTTCGAGTTTAATTGAATTATAACACTTAATCGAATTTAATCCCAAATAAATTGGAATCTAATTACATTCGAATCTATCTAGATTCGAAAGAGTTAATCCACATTAGTTTCGAATTAAATTAATTAAGTTCATATTCAATTACTTTCGAAAAGATGTCTAATCTTCAGAAATTCCTAGAAATGGACCACGAGGTCGGGAAGGCAAACGCACCGCCTAAGCTGATGAAAGTCGAGGATTACTACTGGTGGAAAGATCGGTTTACCGATTTCGTCTGTTTTAATGACATGCGCATGTGGGTGTGCATCGACGAAGGGTATATTCCACCAGTGTCAGAAGTTGAAGGCCGTCAGAAGGTCTTGTCATACCAAATGATGAAGGAGGATGACAAGAAATTGTATGAAGCCGAAAACAAAGCTTTCTCACTGATCCGAATGGCTTTGCCTCAGGATATACTGCACACATTTAGGACTCAGAAGACGTCAAAGGAACTTTGGGAGTCTCTAGAAAAGCGGTGTGAGGGAAATCCTAGGGTACGTAGAAAGCGTACAGAGCTGTTGAAACAACAGTTCGCTATTTTCAAGGCGATTAAGGATGAACAGATGGATGATATCATCACCCGGTTCTATCATCTGATAACGGAACTTGAAAGTCATGGGATTGAGTTTACTGATACTGACAAGAACAACAAGCTTCTTGATGCCTTACCAGCCAAATGGGCTATGTACGTGGCAATGATCAAGCTAAACGAGGACAAGTATTTATTCTCAATCTCTGGATGATATTGTGGGAACGTTGCGGGCATATCACTTCGAGCTACTGAAGGCCGAGACTGATTACGAACAAGTCCAGAATCCAGCGATGTACTTTGGAAAGACTACAAAACCTTCAGCGGCAGCCGAACCGAAGACTGCTACAGCGTTTTTCACTGGGGAAACGTCGTCACCAGCAAAAACTGATGACACATTAAATCGCGCGTTCTTAGGATTAGGAAGATCGGAAGAACCGCAACCTCAAGTTCAACAGGCATCGACAACTCAGAGCTATTCGAAGATGCCCATGAGCGCAAAGTCAGCGGAAGAGCATTTGAATCTACTTGCTTCTTTTGTGGCCGCGTACGGAAATTGTGTTCAAGGGAAAATTAACGATCCGGCTCTATAGGACGAGGATTACGATCAGGTCGACCCTGATGACTTAGAGGAAATGGATCTTAAATGGCAACTGGCCATGGTAACCCAACGGGTTAAGAGATTCATTAAGAGAACTGGGAGGAATCTTCAGATGAACAACAAGGGGATAGGATTTGATAAGTCCAAGGTAAAATGCTACAACTGTCAAGGACTGGGACACTTCGCCAGGGAGTGTCAGAGACCGAAGGTGGAGACATACCAAGGACAGAGTCAGCATCAGGGACAGTTCCAAAATCAGTCCCAACAACGATACCTTCCAAGTTCATCAACTGGTCAAGCCAATCTAGCGGGTCTGCTATCCAATGTCACTTCAGACAGACAGCTAGATGGTACCTATGACTGGAGCTCACATCCTGAGTCGAATGCTAGAGCCTTCATGGCTGAAGTCACGGAATCTGGATGTGATAGGGACGAGAAGACCACACGGGACAGCAGTCCGATGTAGGTAGAGAAGGCGAATGATCAGACAGTGCTGGAGTTTGCTGCTCAGATGGCCAACGTGGAATCTGATAACTCAAAGGTTAGTCTGACTTATTCTCTATTTCGTGAATTATGTGCTTTGTGTGTTAATTCTAACGATAGGTTAAATCTAGTCCTAGAATCACATAAAACCATATCTGCTCAAAATGAGAACTTAAAAATTGAATATGCTAGCCTAAATGATATCAAACAAGATCTTAAAGAAAAGCTTAAGGCTGATGCTCAAGACGTCATAGTTCTAAAAGACAAACTCAGTGAGCAGTGTGTTAGGATAGAGCTAATGTATGAGCACGTAGAAGCCTTGACCAAAAGTCTTAAGGATAAGGACATAGAGCTAGCTGAAACAAAGGTAAAGGTAGCAGAGGCAAATAGCAAGTTGGAGAAGTTTAGGAATTCAAGCCTAAACCTAGGGAAAGTCTTAGATGCCCAAAGACAGTCTAAGAAGCCCGTAGGTCTAGGATTTCATGAAATTCCTCCACCTTTCAATGCGAACTATGTGCCTCAGCCTCAGGAGAAAACTGACATGTCAGTAGACTTAGAGGACCTACCTACACCGACACCAGAGCCTATAGTAGAAAATACACCTAAGGTGGCTGACTCAACCGTCAAGGTCAAGAAAGTCAAATTTGTGTCTTCCTCCGTGAAACACCTGCAGGAAAACAGAAAATTGCCTAGGCTGATCAGGTCGATGAGCCAGACACCGTAGATGTACCAAAGGAAATATACACTACTGAGACACCTAGATCTAAGGGAACACACAAAAAGTCCATAGATAAGATGTCTTGCTTTAGATGTCACGAGAAGGGGCATGTTGCTTCTCACTGTCCTCTTAGGAAAGCAGATGTTACACCTAAGACAGTGAATCCAACACCTGTTAAGCCCTCAACCAGTGTGGCGAGCACCAGCAGTTCTCAAAGTACCGAGAAAGCTGTGCAGGCCGCACCCAAACAAGTTGTGAAAAACACACCGGTTAAGGTTGGACCAAAGGAAGTGATTAGGACAAATTCACCAAATCGTGTCATTAATCAATCTAGGTCAGCACCACAACAAATCTATAGGAGCACAACACCTAGCAGGTCACACACTCCAGTTAGGTCTCATACTCCAGTTAGACAATATGCACCGGTAAGAGCTCAGGGATCACAGTCCGAAATGCCTTATAATAGGAATTATTCTAGAGCTCCACAACAAATGCCTACTCCAAGGCAAAGAGTGAACTTAAATCACTCGGCACCACAACAGATGACAGTTCAAAGGCCCAAGTCACCTGAAAGGCGAGATGGGTATTTGAAAGAGTTCATGTATGTGGACGAGAATGGTATTACCAAGTCAGTCATGGCTTGGGTTCCCCGTGATAACTAACCTATTTTCTTTCATGTGCAGGAGATTACCATAGGTCCAAACAACAAGTGGTTCGTCGACAGTGGATGCTCCAGGCACATGACAGGGGAACGAGGTCTGCATACAGACTTCAAGGGTGGGAATCGAGGATTCGTATCATTCGCGGGTAACAAGGGTGGAAATATCACGGGTACTGGAGTGGTCACTAATGGGACAATCAGTTTGGACCAAGTTTATCACGTTGATAAACTGGTTCACAATCTCATTAGTGTATCTCAAATCTGTGATAAGAAGAACTCGGTGTTATTTACAGACACTGAGGCGTTAGTGCTAAAGCCGGGATTCAAGATTCCTGAAGAATGGGTTTTGATGCGGGCGCCAAGGAAGAACGACTTGTACATGTTGGATATGAACAAGCCAGAGACTTCGATAGGGCCAATTTGTCTATTATCCAAAGCTTCGGAGACGGAATCCGTACTGTGGCACAGACGCATGGGTCACCTGCACCTAAGGAAGATGAATTACATAACGAAAAATGGACTGGTGCAGGGTGTGCCAATGAAGAGCTTTCAGTTCGAGGACAAGTGTCTACCGTGCATGAAGGGCAAGCAACATAAAAAGACACACAAGTCCAAGAAGCAGAACTCGATATCCTCAACATTCGATTTGTTGCATATGGACCTTTTCGGCCCTATCAACAAAAGGAGTATAGGAGGTAGCTGGTTTTTTTTAGTTATCACTGACGATTACTCACGGTTTTCTTTTTAGGTACAAAGGACGAGACGGCTTCCAAGCTTATCGGGTTCTTAGACCAAGTGGAGAACTCCTACGAAACTCGGGTTAAAAATATTCGTAGTGATAATGGGACTGAATTCAAAAACACTGTAATTGGTGTATATTGCCTATCAAAGGGCATAGTGCATCAATTCAGTGCACCATATGAACCTCAACAAAATGGGGTGGCCGAACGTAAAAATAGAACATTGATTGAGGCTGCAAGGACTATGCTTTCGGATTCAAAGCTTCCTACCATGTTTTGGGGGGAGGCAGTGAATACCGCGTGCCATATTTTAAACCGAGTCCTTACAGTCAAATCTTTGAACAAAACATGCTATGAAATTTTGAATAAACGGCCACCTAACTTAACTGGATTCGAACCGTTTGGGGTACCATGCACCTTATTGCGTACAAAACATCAACCGAAGTTTGGTGAAAAGGCTGACGAAGGATACTTCCTAGGTTATGTGCCTAACTCACCAAACAAACGGGTGTTTAACAAAACAAATGGTACTGTGGAGATTGTGTATAATATTGAAGTCACAAGTTATACACATGAACCCCAAACTGGTCCGGAATGGTTATTTGACTATGATAAATTGTTTGAGTCATTTAACATTCCTTTGGATGATACTTTAGGTACAATTGAAAAAGACATGGCGACGTTGCACCTAAATGATGATGGCCATATTTTTCCAAGGACTACGTTTGAATCCACATCCGAGCCTACTGCGACTGTAGATAGATCTCCAGAAGTTGTTGATCAAGAAGCACCTACCACTGAGAATCGGACTCAAGCATCAAGTTCCAACTCTGAGGAAAACGTCCATGAGGAAGAAAATGTAGAAGCTGAGCCTGTTCCCCCATTAGGTGAAATAGGATCTAACTTAGGAGATAATCTAAGGGTTGATGATATAGAGACCTCTAGGATTAACAAGAACCATCCATTAGAAAGCATCATAGGAAATCCTAACGAGGGTGTGAGGACTCGGAGTACTGTAAATAACAACACTGTGTTGTTGTCGATGATAAACGACTCCGAGGCATATCACACATGTCTATATTCATGTTTCATATCGCAAGTAGAACCTAAGAATGTGCAAATGGCACTTAAGGATAACTCCTGGGTTGAAGCGATGCAGGAAGAACTTTCGCAGTTTAGGAAACTAGAAGTGTGGGAGTTAGTTCCATTACCTCGAGGGGAAGTTGCCATAGGAACCAAATGGGTTTTTAAGTGCAAAAGGGACGATCGGGGTATAGTCACGCGCAACAAGGCTAGGCTAGTTGTAAAGGGTTTCAACCAAGAGGAGGGAATCGATTACAACGAAGTTTTTGCACCAGTAGCAAGGCTAGAAGCCATTAGGTTGTTTTTAGCTTTTGCCTCCTTCAAGGGCTTTAAGGTATATCAGTTAGATGTTAAGAGTCCTTTTCTATATGGGAAAGTGAAGGAGTTGGTGTACGTAGAATAACCGCCCGGATTTACAGATCCAAAATATCCTGATAGAGTATATCGATTAGATAAGGCTCTATATGGATTGCATCAGGCACCTAGGGCGTGGTATGAGACTCTATCCAAGCATCTGTTAGAGAACGGTTTTGAGAGGGGTAGGATAGATAGTACTCTCTTTGTTAAGAGAAAGGGAGATCACTTTATCTTGGTACAAGTGTACGTCGATGATATCATCTTTGGATCATCAGACGAACAGATGTGCAAAGATTTCGAGAAGGTGATGAAGTCTAAGTTCGAGATGAGTGCTATGGGAGAGTTGAATTTCTTCTTAGGGTTACAAGTTGACCAAAAGAAGGAAGGGATGTTTATCCATCAGACTAAGTATGTCTATGACATATTAGAACGGTTTGGGATGGAGGGAACAAAGTTGACTGCCCATTTCAGCACGCCGATTCAAGTGAATCATAATCTCGGGCCGGGTACTGAAAGTGATACCGATGTGGATCTGACGTTATATCGGGCCATGATTGGATCATTATGTATTTAACTGCTTCAAGACCTGACATCATGTTTGCTGTGTGTATTTGTGCTAGGTTTCAAGCGAATCCGAAGGAGATGCATATGAAAGCTGTGAAGCGGATTCTACGATACCTCAAGTCGAAACCGAAGTTGGGTCTTTGGTATCACGTGGAGGGAGATCTAGAGTTGGAGGCGTTCACGGATTCTGACTACGGAGGATGCAGCTTGACGCGCAAATCAACAACTGGAGGTTGTCAATTCCTAGGAGGGAGACTGGTATCCTGGCAATGCAAGAAACAGACGTCGGTAGCCGTGTCAATGTGCGAGGCCGAGTATGTTTCTGCTGGTAGTTGCTGCTCAAAGGTTCTGTGGATACAACAACAATTGCGGGATTACGGTTTGGCTTACACTCAAACTTCTATTAGGATAGATAACCAATCTACAATTGCTATAACAAATAATCCAGTTAAACACGGTAAAACAAAGCACATAGACATAAGGCATCATTTTATTCGTGATTGTGCTGAAAAGAACTTAATCAAGTAGGTAAAAGTGGCAACGAAAGATAATAATGCTGATTTATTTACCAAAGCCTTCGATAACGAATATTTAATTCAACTAAATGGAATGTGCAACCTAGAGTAATTTGACCTTAGTAGTAGTTTATTTCCTTTTATAGTTGTAGTATTTCTTTCTTCTTATAGTCAGTCTGCTAATTTAGGAAAGTTTCTATTTTTAGTAAGTTAGTAGGTTATCTGCTTTTATTGCTATTTCTTATGAAAAACAAAAGAAAAAAAGAAAGAAAACCATAAAAACTCAAAAAAAGAGAATATCAGAAAACGAGTTAAGTCTTAGATGCATAGGTTCAAAGTGACGAAAATTAGCACATTCGTTACAAACTCTAAGTGTTTAGGCTTTCACACATAATGCACCTAAAATTCTAAGTGTTATACTTTATTTTAGTTTGATGTGTTGGTAGGCATAATACATATAGGGAGTTCCAACGCAAAATAAAATATTCAAGAAAAAGTCAAACGTGTCACTAGCTTAGATGTATGACGAATAGGTCTTAATTTTTATGTACAAGACATACAAATATTGAGTCTAAATGAGGTATGCAAACGTTCTGGGGATGTATAGCAACATCAAATACATCTAAAAATGGAAAGCATAGAAAAATCATAAGGAATTGAGAGCCAAGAACATGTAACTCTGTTGTACGTAAGTACAGACCTATTCGGGTTAGCAAGATAAGTCGCTTTGTTGTACGTCGGTACAGACCTGTCACCGCTGTCTTGCTAGCTTTAAAAATAAACCTTAAGTCAAACTAAGAGACTTTGTTGTATGAAAATACAGACCTGTGTCCGATGTTTGTCTTTTAAAGAAAGTTTGCAAATACCAACAAGTTAGAATCATTGTCTGTATGCCTTGATCATGAAAGTATCTCTATGTCTGCGTCACGTAAGATAATTTCATGATAAATAAAAATGCCAAGGGATATTCCGAAATGTAGCATGTTTAAAGGGGTAAATACCAACAATCGGCTAAATGGGTATTTGACGACAAACAATCAAAGGAATCAAAAATTCCTAAGTGTGAAAGTTTAAGTACTGAAAGTGTGTATCTGACATCGCTATCTGATTGAACCTTTCTTTGACTATACTCATCAAAAATATTTTGTTTAGCGTTTAGTATAGATTGTAAGTTGTAATAAATCTAGTTTCAGTCCAAGTTAAATTTTTGTTCAAAATTTTTAAAATAAACACTCGTGAAAATCTTGTGCTTAGGATAAAGGATTTGGCATAGTTTATTCCGTTACACAACAACGTTGAAAAGGTTGAAAAAGTTGAATTTATTTCAAAATTTTCGAAATTTTCTAAGTGTTTGGGGTAATTCGAGTTTAGGTCAAACTCGAAATCGGCTGATCTCGAATCTGTCAGTAGATTCGAATCTGTCATTAGACTCGAAGGTAGGTGTTATAAATAGGTTAACAATAATTGTCATTACTCTTACCTTTTTTCGAATCTGTTCCTTCGAATCTATCCAGTGATCTCAAATCTATTTGCTCGAGTCTACCGTTTTCACAAAAAACCACTATTTGTCGAGTTTCTTGCTGAGTGTTCGATTCTACTGATACATCTAGGTATAAACAACTGGTTTGTACAAGATTCAAGTAGTTTTATACACCATTTAAGTCAAAATCACCAATTTTTGAAGTTTTGATGGTCGAAATCGTGTTTTACAAAATTACAAAGTTTAGACTGGTAAAAAGTCAAATTAAAGGCAAATATCTGTGATTAGAACCTAGTTGGACTAATGTATGTGGTTTTCTAAGTTCAAAATGGTTAAAATCATAGTGTTTGGTGATGAGGCTAGCCGACGGGTTCGAATCTGTTCCTGACCATTCTCGAGTTTGTCAGTAAACTCGAGAAGGTCATTAGATTCGAGTGTGACATCAAACTTGAAAAGGAGTTTCTTCGAATCTGTTTATTCGAATATGTCATTCTATTTAAATTATTCTATTTAAATTTATTTAAACTTGTAGAAATTCTTTTGTGTTGGATTTTGTACTTAAACAAGTTCAAAATAAAACAAATTTGAATTTAAGCAAGTTTATTGATTTTTAATAATTCTAATAGTTTATCTATTGTGCAGATATGGCTGTTCGAGTATTCGTGCCTAAGCATAATATGGTCATTCCCTACGACCATAATATTCCTGAAGCACAGGGTTTTCGTCAAATGATGGATTTCCTAGTGGAGTCTAGGATTGCGTTTGCTTTGTCCCATAACATTCAGATTGTTATTCCCTATGTTCGCCAGTTCTACGAACATCTGCAAGTTGACTGCACTGTCACCCCGACAGTTCTACGGACTAGAATAGATGGACAGCCGTTAGTCTTTTCTGCTGATATGCTACGTCAGGTCCTGCAGCTGGGGACTCCGGAAGAAGAAAATGGGCCTATAGACTTTCCATTAAGTATTAGGCAAGCTGCTTTTCAGAGGATGGGTTACAGCTTGGATGTTACTAAAACGTCATATATGAAGAGTGGGCTTATAGGTCAGTGGAGGTTTCTGGCGCATGTTTTCATGGTTTGTTTTGCGGCCAAGAAAGCGGGTTTTGATTATATTGTCTCGAAGATCCAATCAGGGATGATCGCTTTGGTTTATAATCGCCGCTTCAGCTTTTCTGAAATGTTTTTCTCGGAATTCGTTCATCAAATCACGGCTCCAGAGCAGCAACGATTTCTCCTATATCCTCGTTTCATAATGATGCTCATCCGGCACTTTTTGCCTAATTTGTCGCAGCTAAATGAGATTCAAAGTGTAGCGGTCATGGATAAAAGGATTTTTGCTGACTGTTCTGCGCACAGAGGAAGGCTAGCAGTTCCAGTCGAACGACTGTTGTTTGGAGCAGTTCTAGATAGGAACTTTGAAGCACCAGATACTGCCAACTGGGCAGGTGAAGTGGAAGTTCAGCCTAGACAGCCACAACAACAACCACAGCAACCGCGTGCACAACAACAAAGGAGACGACAAAGAGCTACTGCGAGTCAAACTCAGGCAACTAGGCCTTCTACAAGTCAACAGCAAGAAGTACAAGTGGCAGGGCCTTCAAGTACATCAGCATCACCTATTCAGACATCCGATCAGTTGTGCCAAACGTTACATGAGATTTGGGAAGCTGGTCCTCATGCCAATGAAGAAATAACAGCTGAGCTCATTGATCAACTGCTAGACCCTCCGGAAGGACAAGATGATGTTCTTAGGGATGTAGATGAATATGAACCGGAGCAAACAGCTAATGACGTGTCGTCTTCAGCCACTGAGTCGGAAGATATGGAAGATATAGAAGTAGAGAAAGAACCAGAAGATCCGTCCATTCACATACGGACTTATGGATCGAGAGTAGTGGTAATAAATGAAGAAGCTACAAGGAGGAGAGCCTCACGAGAGTCTGAGGACTCTGATTTCGAAGAAGAAGAAGTTGCCCCTCTAGTGACAAGGCAAAGGGCCAAGCGTCATCGGTTTATGCAAGGAACTTCATCAGCTTCAGAGGCACAACCTGAAATTCCTCAGCCTCAGGACCCTCAAACTACCATTCCACCATCACCACCACATGCTGAACCATACATCCCATCACCCATCCTTCCGACCCCAATACAATCCATCTCATCCACCTCATCCACGTACGCCGACAATCAAAGGTTTTTGCAGCTTAAAGATAGAGTTGACTTCCAACAAATCCAAATCTTCGGCCTAACAACGGCAATCGGTGAACTTCAGAAGCATAACGCAGATCTTGATAAGGAGAATACTGATTTGAAGAAGATTGTGGAAAAAGTTCAGGAAGAGAACTTAGAGATGAAGACTTTTGTAGCCGATCAATCGGCTGAGATAAGATCGATGTGCTCCCTAATTGAGCAGTTAATGAAAAATATAAAGGCTCAGGGGGAGACATCCTGCCGTGATCAAGTAGAAGTTCCGAGGGATGATGATAATGATGAAGATGACCACGGCAATGATCCCAGCTCTCAAAGATAGAATGAGCCAGTAGATTTTTCTGCTGCTCAGGATGCTCAGTCTCAGGGGGAGCCAAGTCAATCAGGAACTAAAGAAGGAGAAGCCAGTTCGTCCAAACCTACAGAGTATGAGATAAATGAGATGATTGATGCGCTTATGGATCTCGATTACGACCCGAGGGACTTGGGCTTTGACTTTGAGGAGGATATGGAGGAACTAGAAGAGGGAGAATTTGTTCCTGAAGACATAACGGATTGGAAGTCAGATGATGAGGTTTGTGTTGACGAAGACGATGAAGCCAATGAGATCGTCGTTCAGCAAAATCCAATCACTGATACGTATGTGATAGAAGGAAATGATGTGGTTAACATAGAAGTAGTTAATGCTGCCTTAAATGTTGATTCATCAATAGAAGAGCCTGCCAGAGAGCTGACTAATGAAGAGAAAAGAAAGCTATGGTTCAGGGCAGAGCAGAAGGAGTTAGCGCTGAAGAAGAAGATGAGGGTGCCGGGTACTGGAAAGCTGTCAGGAAGCATATTAAGCTGGTTCTTTGATCGGGAACTGCAGCTATTCATAATCAAAAGAAAAGATGGGCTCCAGTACCTCAGAAGATCTCTGAAAGTATTCAATTCATTGCCGAAGATTGAGATAAAAGCGTTAGCTTGGAAAGAACTAATCAATATCGGCAACGACCCTTACGCTAAAATAATAGCCAAAATCATAAGAAAGGAAGGAAGGTCGAGAAAGTTTGAACGTCTTAATCCAAGGATAGGAAAACGAGTAATGGATCATTCCAGAATTGATCCTTTGACTGGGCGTCCGTGGATGAAGATTCAGTACAGGCCAGTGAGATGTCTGAGGAAGGTTCCACTCAAGCCTATGCCACAGAACGTCATGAAAAATCTAAACTGGTGGTATGTTGAGAGTGAAACGAGAGAAGCGGTGATGGAAGATTTTGAAGAAAAGGTGATTCTTAGAATCTATGATCCTCTTCACCTAGTAAACCTTTCTCGAGATGACCTTCAAATTCTACATGCTCATAAGATTTCAAGCGACACTCATATGGATGGTGAGGCTAAAAAGTATGAGAATGTAGTTAGAGTGTGTATTGAAAAGGGTCTGTATGCTGGAAGCAGCTTGAATGAATAATAAACAAAGTTCTTAATCAAGTATGTGATTTGTTAGAAGCTATCGTCAAGGGGGAGTCTGTTGATACACCCTGTGTGACGATAGCAGTCTAAGTGATCGAACATTTTGGTTTAAGTAATATTCAAAGTATTGAGTTTTAACGAGTGGTTGATATATATATATGTTTATATATGTTTGATTTTATTGTTTGTATGTTTGAACTTGATGTAACGTATTACAAGAAGTTCAAACATAAAGATCAAAGATAAAATCAAACATAAGTTAAAAATATAAGTTTCTACTCTAAGTTAATTATTTGAATGAGTAAATTCGAATCCTCAATGGACTAAGATTCGAATCTAGGTCAGATTCGAATAAGTCAATTAGGCAGATTCGAATGTGTTATGAGGCAGTTTCGAGAGTGTCAGTGGGGACAAACTCGAATGGGCCTTGGGCCGGATTCGAGTTTGGCCTATGACAGACTCGAATTAGCCTCTATAGTTAGGGATAGATTCGAAATATTATGAGACTTTTTGCAGAATTCGAGAGTGATTAAGCAAAAGGCGATTTCGAGTTTATCATCAGTGTTAGTGACGTTTCGGAGAGAATCTTTTAGTAGGTGCGTTCGTGTGTCGTTCGTGCAGCTCGTTGATAGTCTCCGTGTTTCTAGTGAGAGTTGTTTCCGTCTACCCGTTAACGAGGATTCCGCATTCGTTGACGGTTCCGCGTCTAGATAGATCTGTGTTTCGTAGACCTTACATTTAGACATACTTTTATGATCAAGGCATACACACAATGATTTTAACTTTTCGGTATTGCAAATTTTCTTTAAAAGGCAAACGTCGGACACAGTTCTGTATTTACATACAACAGAGTGTCTTAGTTTGTCTTAAAGTTTATTTTAAAGCTAGCAAGACAGCGGTGACAGGTCTGTACTCACGTACAACAAAAAGACTTAACTTGCTAACTCGAGTCAAACTAGAGGCAACAGGTCTGTACTTACGTACAACATAGTTACTTGTTTTGACTCTTAACTCAGTATCATGATTATTCTATTCTTTTCCTTTCTTTAAGATGTATTTGATGTTGTTATACATCCCCCAGAAAATTTGCATACCTCATTTAGAGTAAATGTCTGTATGTCTCTAACATAAAAATTAAGACCATTTGGTCATACATCTGAGTTAGTGACACGTTTGATTTTTTCTTGAATATTTCTTAGCCTTGAGACTTCCTTTGTGTATTATGCCTACCAACATATCAAACTAGATAATATATAACACTTAGGAATTTTAGGTGCATTATGTGTGAAAGCTTAACACTTAGAGATTGTAACGACTATGCTAATTTTTTTCACTTTTTTTTGGTTTTCTCTCTTTTTTAACATTTCTGATATTCTCTTTTTTTTTTAAAATTTTTATGGTTTTCTCTCTTTTTTTTCTTTTGTTTTTCATAAATAAGAGTAAGAAAAAAAACTAATCTACTAACTTACTATAAAAAGAAATTCTTCTAAGCTACTGAAATTACTATAAAAGGAAAGAAAACTTACTGCTAAAAAAAATAACTTCTACTAAGGTCAAGCTACTCTGGATTACGCATTCCGTTTAGTTGAACGAAAAACTCAAAACATGACTTGTCAAAAGTTTTGGTAAATAAATCAGCATTATTATCGTCCGTTGCCACTTTTACCAGCTTAATTAAATTCTTGTCAGCACAATCACGTATAAAGTGGTGTCTTATGTCTATGTGCTTGGTTTTCTTGGGTTTAACTGGATTATTGGTTATTGCAATTTTTGACTGGTTATCTATCCTAATATGAGTATGAGTATAAGTCAAACCGTAATCCCGTAATTGTTGTTGTATCCACAAAACCTGTGAACAGCAACTACCAGCAGCAACATATTCGGCCTCGCACGTTGACACGGCTACCGAAGTCTGTTTCTTGCATTGCCAGGAAACGAGTCTCCCTCCTAGGAACTGACAACCTCCAGTTGTTGACTTGCGAGTCAAGCTGCATCCTCCATAGTCTGAATCCGTGAACGCCTCCAATTTCATATCGTCTTCCGCGTGATACCAAAGTCCCAGCTTCGGTTTCGACTAAAGGAATCTCAGAATCCGCTTCACAGCTTTCATGTGCATCTCTTTTGGATTAGCTTGAAACCTGGCAAAAATACATAGAGCAAACATTATGTCAGGTCTAGAAGCAGTTAAATACATGAGTGATCCAATGATTGCCCGATATAACGTCGGATCCACATCGGTATCACTTTCTGTACCCGGTCCGAGATTATGATTCACTTGAATCGTCGTGCGGAAGTGAGCTGTCAGCTTGGTTCCTTCCATCCCGAAGCGCTCTAGAATGTCGTAGACATACTTTGTCTGATGAATAAACATGTCCTGCTTCCTCTGTTCGACTTGCAAACCCAGAAAGAAGTTTAACTCACCCATCGCACTCATCTCAAACTTAGACTTTATCACCTTTTCAAAATCTGTGCACATCTGCTCGTTTGATGACCCGAAAATGATATCATCGACGTATAGTTGTACCAAGATGAAATGTTTGCCTTTTCTCTTCACGAACAGAGTACTATCTATTCTTCCTCTTTCAAACCCGTTGTCTAAAAGATGATTAGATAGAGTCTCGTACCATGCCCTTGGTGCTTGATGTAGTCCATACAAAGCCTTATCTAACCGATACACTCTGTCTGGATACTTCGGATCTGTAAACCCAGGCGGCTGTTCTGCATACACCAGTTCCTTCACCTTCCCATAAAGAAACACACTCTTTACGTCAAGTTGATAAACCTTTAAACCTTTGAAGGAAGCAAAAGCCAGAAAAAAACGAATAGCTTCCAACCTTGCCACTGGTGCAAACACTTCATTGTAATCAATTCCTTCTTCCTGGTTGAAACCCTTTACCACAAGCCTTGCTTTGTTGCGAGTGACTATACCCCGATCATCTCTCTTTCACTTAAAAACCCACTTGGTTCGTATTGCAACTTCTCCTCGAGGTAACGAAACTAACTCCCACACTTCTAGTTTCCTGAACTGTGACAGTTCTTCCTGCATCGCTTCAACCCGAGAGTTGTCTTTTAGTGCCATTTGCACATTTTTCGGCTCTACTTGTGAAATGAAACATGAGTAGAGGCAAGTATGAAAGGCCTCGAACTCATTTATCATCTACAACAACACTGTGTTATTATTCAAACTACTCCTAGTCCTCACACCAGCACTAGGATTTCCTATGATACTCTCAATAGGATGATTCTTATTGATCCTAGATGTTTCTATCTCGTCATCTCTAAGATTATCTCCCAAATTTGATCCTGTCTCTCCTAACGGGGGAATGACTTCAGAAGCTACATTTTCCTCCTCATGGACACTGTCTTCAGAGTTAGAACTTGTCGTCTAATTTTCGTTTGTAGGCACTTCAGAATCATTTTCTGCTCGAGATCTATCTTCAGTTGTTGTAGGCTCGGAAGTTGATGGAAAGGTGGTCCTCGGAAAACTTTGAGCCTCGTAATTCAGATTCAATGACGACAATTCCTGTTCGATTGTACCAGCATTTCCATCCAAAGGAATGTTAAATGACTCAAACAATTTGTCATAATCAAATATCCATTCCGGACCAGTTTGGGGTTCATGTGTATAACTTGTGACTTCAATGTTATACACAATCTCTACTGTACCATTCGATTTATTAAAAACCCTTTTATTTGGTGAGTTCGTCACATAACCTAGGAAATATCCTTCGTCAGCCTTTTCACCAAACATAGGTTGATGTTTTGTTTTCATTAACGTACATGGTACCCTAAATGGTTCGAAGCCAGTTAAATTTGGTGGCCTTTTATTCAAAACTTCATAACAGGTTATGTTCAATGATTTGACAGTAAAGACCCAGTTTAAAACATGGCACGCGGTATTCACTGCCTCCCCCCAAAATATGGTAGGAAGCTTTGAATCCAAAAGCATGGTCCTTACTGCCTCAATCAAAGTCCTGTTTTTCCGTTCGGCCACCCCATTTTGTTGTGGCTCATATGGTGCACTAAATTGATGCACTATTCCCTTTGATAGGCAATATACACCAATAATCATGTTTTTAAACTCTGTTCCGTTATCACTCCTGATTCTTTTTACCCTCGTTCGTAAAATTTTCCACTTGGTCTAAGAACCCGATAAGGTTGACAGCTGTCTCGTCCTTTGTACCTAAAAAGAAAACCCAAGAAAAACGTGAGTAATCATCAGTAATAACCAAACAATACCAACTACCACCGATGCTCCTTTTGTTGATTGGTCCGAACAAGTACATATGCAACAAATCGAACGTGGCAGCTATTGAGTTCTGAGTCTTGGACTTGTGTCCCTTCTTGTGTTGTTTTCCTTTCTTGCACGGTAGACACTTGTCCTCGAACTGAAAACTCTTCATTGGAACCCTTGCACCAATCCATTTCTAGTAATGTAATTCATCTTTCTCAGGAGCAAGTGTGCCATGCTTGTGTGCCATAAAACCGCTTCCGTCTCTCAAGCTTTTGATAGTAGACAAATTGGTCCCATCGAAGATTCCGGCTTGTTCATGTCGACCATGTACAGGTCATTCTTCCTTGGAGCCCTCATCAGTATCCATTCTTCAGGTACCTTGAATCCCGGTTTCAGCACTAACGCCTCAGTATCAGTGAAAAGTACTGAGTTCTTCTTATCACATATTTGAGATACACTAATGAGATTGTGAACAAGTTTATCAACGTGATAAACTTGATCCAGTTTGATACTCCCATTAGTGACCACTCCAGTACCGGTGATATTCCCTCCTTTATTTCCAGTGAATGATACAAATCCCCGATTCCCTCCCTTGAAGTCGGCGAGTAGACTTCTTTCCCCTGTCATGTGCCTGGAGCAACCACTGTCAACGAACCACTTGTTGTTTGGACCTGTAGTTATCTCCTGCACATGAAAGAAACTAGGTTAGTTATCACGGGGAACCCAAGCCATAACTAACTTGGTAATACCGTTCTCGTCCACATACTTGAACTCTTTCAAATACCCATCTCTCCTTTCAGGTGACTTGGGTTTTTGATTTTAAGCCTGTGGTGGTGTAGAGTGATTTAAGTTCACTCTCGGCCTTTGAGTATGTTGGGAAATAGTTTAAGTACATTCAAGCTGTTAGTTAGACTTCTCAGACTGTTAGTAGATTTTTCATGTAAATACAAAGTTCATGCTGCTAGTTGAAGAAACCTGAGCTGCCAGTGTAAAAGTTCAAGCTGCCAAAGCAAAACAACTCAAGCTGCTCAGTTCATGCAGTCAAGAGATTCAAGCTGCTCAACAGTTTCATAAACAGAAAGTGCTGATTTTCAGGAAAAGATATCTACACGAAGATTCCAGCATATCTACTATCAGAGAAGTCATAGTCCTTCAAGGAAACAAGTCCAAAAAGCAATATAAATAGACAGAATAGGTTTTCTATTGTATAGAAGTTTTCTGCATATTTTGAGTCTGTAATTGCTTTGTTGATTAAGTTTTCTTAAGCCTCTAAGGTTGTAAAACCCTAAGAACAGTCTGTGTTCTTCGTCTAATCAAAACAGATTAGAGGTGATTGTAATCATTGAATTCAGCAATACAAACAGTCTTGATTACTTCTTATGTTTTATGCTTCATTGGTTCTGAAAGTTTTTGTTAAAATAATTAAGTGTTATCCCGCAAACTTCTTAATTAAACTTTGATTCAAAGCAAGATTATTGATTTATACTCTGATAAATTTCAAATCAGTTAATCTTGGTTATTCATATTTTAGATCCTGACAAGTGGTATCAGAGCCACAGGTCGTTCTTTGTTTTTCAAAGTCGAAAACTTTCTTCAAAATTTTTAATCTTTTACAATGGAATTTGAAAATAGCAGCAGTGGATTTGGGCAAGGACTCAAAGTGCCTATGCTCAAGCCCACTGAGTTTGAGATGTGGAAACTCAGGATTCAACAGCATATTCAATTCATTGATTATGCCATATGGGAAGCTGTTGAATTCCCTCCTGTAGTTGATCCAGAACTTGATGATGAGGGAAAACCAGTCGAAACTCCTCCAAAAACTGAACTTGAAAGGAAGGCTAGAATGAATGAAGTGAAAGCACTCACATTATTACAAATAGCCATTCCTAATGCTTATCAACATCAGTTCAAAAAGTTTTATACTGCTCACTCTCTTTGGAATGCCTTAGAGAAGAGGTTTGCTGGTAATGCCAGTACCAAGAGAAATCAAAAAGACCTCTTGAAACAGCAGTATGAAAACTTTTCTGGTGGCAGGAATGAAAACCTCACTCAAATCTTTGACAGGTTCAACAAACTGATAAGTGAACTGGAAAGTGCAAAGGTCAATCTGGATCAAGATGAAGTCAACAGAAAATTTCTCAGATCTCTTGGAGAAGAATGGACAGTCTATGCTGCACAATGGAGAACAAAAGACACTCTTGATGAGATAGAATTGGATGATCTGTATAACAGTTTAAGAGTGTTTGAGACTGAGATTGATGCTAAAAGAAATCCTTTTCTTATAATCACAACACTGCTCTTCTGTCTTCTGAAAAATCTAATAACTGTGATTCTTTTTCAGGTGGTGATGGCAATTCTGCTGAAACTCACTATGAGGCTTTTGTTGCCAATGATGGATTATTTGCTCTAAATGTTGAAGACTTGGAACAAATTCATCCAGATGATCTTGAAGAGATGGATTTAAAGTGGCAACATGCAATGCTGACCATGAGGGCCAAAAGATTTCTGAAAAGAACTGGTAGGGCCAACTTTCAAGCCAAGACAGAAGGCAAACCATCTTTTGATAAATCAAAAGTGGAATGCTATAAATGCCATAAGCTTGGTCACTTTGCCAGAGAATGTAGATCTCAAGGTTAACAGCCATCAAGGACTTCACAGCCCATCCAAGCGTCATCATCAACAGCACTTGTCTCTCAAGAAGACAATGTGTTTGACTGGAGTGATCAGACAGAGGAAGAATTTCAAAATCAAGCACTTATGGCAGAAACATCAAATGTCTCCTCCACTGAACTACCATCTGAGGTAAATTCTAAACTCTGCTCTCAATTATGCAAAAATATGGTTAAAAAGTACAGAGATCATAATGAGAGCATGTGCAAAACTCTAGCTAAGATGGAAGAAAGGAGATATGAATATATGCAAGCCATAGAAGATCTGGAAAAACAGATCAATGATTATAAGGATAATGAGATTCAAATGGGGTATGATAGAACCTATCATGAATGGGAGAAAAAGGAACTCAATAAGAAAATAGAATCTCTGAATAAAAAGGTAGAAGAGACTGAACAGAAGGTGTTAGAGGCTAATAAGAAACTAGAATCTGTTAACATAGATCTAGGAAACTTCAAGTTAGCAAATCAAAAGCTAGAACACCTAATTGAAGTTCAATTCAAAGATAGAGTGAAATCTCAGGTCAATCCCAAAGAAGGAATAGGATACAGAGCTACTCCACCTCCATATAATAACAAGTACATTCATCCAATGAGTGAGGTTGCTGATAGACTTGTCAATGAACCACTAGATGAGTCTATGACTATTGTAGATCCTATCCTTGATAACAGTCCTGAATTAAAAGAAGATAAGAGTCAAAATAGAGACTGTGACACAGAGAGTGCACCCATAGAAGTCCAAGTTCCCAGTAAGAAAGGAAAAGAGAAGATGAGTGTATGCAATGCTACTCCACAAGTTTTTGTACATTCTAACTGTAACACTGCATCTTCATCAAAAGGAACTAAAAGAGGTAAAACTGTTTCTATCTGCACATGCCAAAAGCATGGTGTTCAAAAGTTTCCTAAACAACAGCAGGTAAGAGGAAACCAGAGAAACAAGAACCAGAAATTGGCAGAAAAGTCTGGTGTTCCAATTCAAACTGTCAAAAGATGCTTTCACTGTGGAAGGAAGAATCACTTAGTCAAGGATTGTTTTTACAAACCAGCTGTTGCAAAACAGACTGTGCATCACACAAAATCAAATCCTAATCAGGCAAAGCACTCAAAAGTGAAACCTTCCACAGCAGCTCCAAAGAAAACAGTTGATCACAGATTCTCAAAAGTTAATAAAAAACGGTCCACACATCAAAAACAAGTTTTGGCAAAGCCTAAATCAAGTTTTAAACAAATATGGTGTGTCAAGGACAAATCTGTTGCTCAAACTGCTAATGCAAAAGATCAGACTGCTAAGTCAAAATCTGATGCTGTTAGTGCAAAAACTGAAACTGTTAGCACTACAAACACAGCTCAAGCTGCTGGGCATCAAACTGGAGCTGCTAAGTGAATCATCTGAGACTGTCAGAAGAAAAGATGATCAAAATAGTTGGATACCTCATATTATCACTAAATACTCTCCAAAGACTCCATCAGTTGATCTCACTAAATATAAGAAGTCAAAGACAGTTTTTAGTTATGTCAATGTACAAGGCCAACCCAAAACCAATTTGGTTTGGGTTTACTCCACTACTAACTAAGCTGTTATTTGTGCAGGGCAACCACAGGTCTCCTCATAGATCAAGATGTCATCTGGACAGTGGATGCTCTAGGCACATGACAGGCAATTCTGAATGCTTGTCAAATTTCAAAGGTTTTGATGGAGGTTTTGTTTGGAGGCAACTCAAAAGGAGGTAAGGTTACAGGTAAAGGTACTGTTAATGCAGTCAACATGACATTCCATGATGTTCTGTATGTTGAACAGCTTAAGTACAATTTATTGAGTGTCTCTCAAATCTGTGACAAACAAAACATTGTTCTGTTCACAGATTTTGAGTGCATTGTTCTTTCAAAGGATTTCAAAATTCCTGAAAATCTTGTTTTACTTAGAACACCAAGAAAGGACAATGTTTACTGCCTGGACACAACTCTCTTGACTAAATCAAATACTTTAAGCTGTTTAATATCCAAAGCATCATCAAATGAGTCTGCTCTTTGGCATAGAAGGATGTGTCACATGAACTTCAAGTCCATGAATGATTTAGTTAAAAAGAATCTCGTAAGAGGATTACCACAAAAGGAGTTCATTTGTGATGATCATTGTGTAGCTTGTCTTAAAGGTAAGCAACACAAAACTTCTCATAAGGCCAAAGAAGTAAATTCAATCTCATCTGTTCTTCAGTTGTTACATATGGATCTATTTGGTCCAACATCTGTTTTGAGTTTGAATAAAAGGGCATACTGTTTAGTCATTGTTGATGATTTCACCAGATTTACTTGGGTTTACTTTCTTAGGTCCAAAGATGAAACTGCTGAGCTAGTTAAGTCTTTTATCCTTAAGATAGAAAACCAATCCAATTCCAAGTTAAGGTGATAAGATCAGACAATGGAACTGAATTTAAAAACCAAATTCTAAACAGTTTTTGTGAGTCCAAAGGCATTGCTAGACAATATAGTGCACCAAGAACACCACAGCAAAATGGTGTAGCTGAAAGAAAGAATAGAACATTAATTGAGGCTGCTAGAACAATGCTAGCTGATTCAAATCTGCCAATGACTTTCTGGGCAGAAGCTGTTAATACAGCCTGTTATGTTCTAAATAGGGTTCAAATTGTTCAAACTCAAGGAAAAACTCCCTATGAGTTATTCCATAACAGAAGTCCCCTAATAGCTTCTTCAAGCCTTTTGGATCCCCATGTACTATTCTTCACACTAAGACTCACTTAGGGAAGTTTGAGAGTAAGGCTGAAGAAGGATTCTTTGTAGGATACTCAACTCAAAGCAAAGCCTATAGAGTATACAACAATGTGTCTAAAACAATTGAAGAAAGTGCCAATGTTGAATTTAATGAAAATACTGCTAATATCAAAGGCACTGGTCCTGATTGGTTGTTTGATTTAGATTCACT
>JAANYP010007808.1:0-111065 GCA_020465985.1 Centrapalus pauciflorus | reverse complement strand
ATATTTGATTCATAAGTTTTAATTAAAAAGTTTATTATGTCAAGATAAGATAATTGAAAGAAAATAAAGTAATGGGGTCAAAATGAGAAGTAGGAAACTTAGGTAAATATAAATACCCAAATGAGATTTAATTACTCATTCCACCAAACATATAGAAATCAAAATCCTTCTCTTTTTCTCTCATCACTTACGTTCCCCATCTTCATCTTTATCTTCAATTCATCAATTGTGCAACCAAAATTCAAGAATCAAAGTGTTAAGTATTGTGACCAACATCAAGATTCTTACAAGTATTCAAGGTAATTATTCTCTCAAATTGTTCTTATGTGTGTACAAATAAAGCTACGGTTCTTGGAAATTTTATAAACTTCAAATGTCTCGCAATCCTTAAATTAACAATCAAGATATGTTGTAATAATGAAATAAAAAGACATGCATGTCATTGAATTGTAATTATATAGTGATACTAGCATGTGGAGTGCCATATATATCCCACGGTTCCTGGGAAAATTATATGAATTCAAAAGAAAAACTTGATTGCACATGTGTGTGTTTTGTTCAACATTTAAAGCATCCATCATCCTTTAGTCCTAATTGTTTGCTGCTGAAGCTGTCGAAAAACAAAGAAAAAGAAACAAAAATGAGAAAGAAATGTTTTGTGCGTGTTTTGCATGGGTACCGAGTAGCACAGAAGGATACCGAAACCCACATAATGGCACTACCGAAACAATCCTAGAACTACTGAAACCCACCAAGACTAATACCGAGAAGCACCAAGCGATACCGAAACCATAAGGTTTCGGTAACATTCAATACCGAAACAAATGTAGATGCTGAAACTAATCATAGAACTACCGAGACCAAGCTGAAATATACAGAAACCTACCGAAACCCGAAGGTTTCGGTAATATAGAAACTCATTACCGAGACCATGGGAATACCGAATGAAACTATCGAGACTTGATGAATTATAGAAACCCACCTACCGAAACCATGAAACCCACATATATACGTAATTACCGAAACCCAGACCAAGAGAAACCGAAACCAATTGATACTAAACATTTATGGTTTTGGTAATTCCTTCATACCGAAACAAGGAGGAAGTAAAACAAATACAACGCCAAGCATATACGTATGAGTGTGCAGAGTGTGCGTATATATATAAACAGAATGATATATATATATATATATATGTAGGTTCCGAATGATTTTCCAAGTATATAGCCTTAAGCTGTAGAGGGGGGGTGAATACAGCTATTTAAAAACTACACACTCTTTTCTCTATGTTTGTATGTATTATCAACAAAAGTTAATTACAAACAAGCTTGAATGTGGAAAGGTTCAAGCTGAGATGACAGATACAACAGTATGTTAACTAATCTAAGACAGACTTAAACTAGTTACAATGAATACACTCACTAGGAATTACTCACTGTGTTTACAATACTCAGAAAAACAGCTTGAATAAGAACAGCTTAGACACAAAGCACTATTTTATTCAAGCAGACTTGCATGCATGAAAGACACACTTGAATGCACGTTCACTCTTGGCTTCAGCACTTAGCTTTTTGGCTTATCCTTTCAATCCTTGGAAGTTTCCTTTTATACTCTCTCAGAGGATCTAAGAGAAGTTTCTTTATTGGACTAAAGGAAAAGTGGAAAGTCTTGTTGAAAAGACAACATAAACTTTTCTGCACATTCTGAAAAGCAGACTTGTCTTCATGTGGGCAGAACTTTTGTCTTTTCTTTTTGTGTACTGTTGAATTGGCTTTAACTAAATAAGGAATGTCAACTTTGCGTCTTTCTTCCTTTGTTAAGACCTATTTTGATATAAGAAAAGGTCTGTCACCCTTTTTAAAATATCCTTTTGTCTTCATGTAACAGAACAGCGTGGGCAGGCTGAGTAGTTCTGTATTCCACTTTGTCTTCGACTTTGTAAACTGATCTTTTAGCCAAAAACAATACATGAGGACTTGGAAACCTATTCCATAAAGTGTTTAACCTGTTCACAAGGAACAGAACACTTGTAAACTGCCCAAGCTGCTCACCAGTGTAGAGCAGCGTAGACAGTTTATGTCCAGCCTGTTCAGCAGACTGAACAGCTTGGACAAACTGCCTTTGTTGCAACACATGCAACATATAGAACAGCTTTGGACTGATATTGAAAATCATTTTCAGGTTTCAATAAGGCATATAACAGGCCTTAAATTCAACCTTCAAATGCATCAACATGTTTGAACAAGAATCTCCCCCTCAGATGCAGAACAGGTTTGACTGAGGCCTTTTTGTGCCTAACAATCTCCCCCTATTTGCAATAACCAGTCTAAGCTGGCCTTATCAAAAATCACTATATATTTTTACAGTACATTTGCTGAAATAAAATTACAACATCAAAGTAAAGTAAAAGATCAGTTTATATATACACTGATTCTTGATTACATAACACAACACATGTTTTTACAAAAGTACAATTGATGTACTGATGTATATTACAACTGATGTAAAAGAAAAATTACAACTTATGTAATTAAAGTACAACTATGTACAGCAGATTTTGGACTGTTTGTGTTGGGAGCAGATAATGGTAAGCCTGTCCAACTGATGGACAGCTTCCATTCTTCACCTACCCATATGGTAGATGGACTTTACTATAGTGGAGGGGGACCTTCAAACATCTTTTCAAGTTGCTCCCTTGTATCCTGAAGTTCTTCAGTTTCACTTCTGATGATCATAAACTTGGGATCTTCAAGTTCACCTCTCTCATAAAAGCCTCTGAGCTGATCCCAGAAGGCTGCTCTCCACCTGCTTGACTGCCTAAATGAAGTTGCAAGTCTGAAGGCTACAAGCTGTCTCAGATCCACCTTGTATAGATCTGATGCTCTCTGAAAGCATTTCTTCTGAGTTAAGGGATCTACAAAAAATTCCCCCAGCTCAGGCTCTTCAATAATCTTGCCATCTTCAAACTCTACTCCACTAGGCAGGCTGTAGTCAACTCCCTTCATCTCAACAGCATAGTCACCCTGTTCAATTGAGATGAGGATTTGTTCAAGCTCAGTGTCTTTCCTTGTCCTCCTAGCCTTTATTTTTGGTTGTGTCACATAGACACCTTCACTAACTTCTTTTGAGATCAGGCCAAGATTCTTCACTCTCTCCATCAACTTTTTGACATATGCCCTGATTGTCTTTGCCGTTTCTGACTTAGATTCACTCAGAGCAACTGCCAACTCAATCCATTCCCTGTACCCCATCTGTGCAACATCAGTGTAGTCATACGTTTCTAGTTCAGGGCCAGTTGCACCCATTCTGGTTATTTTCAACTTCCACTGACTGCCTTTTCTTGATATGGGAACAGCTTCGACAATTGCTTCCTTGGCAAGCCTTCTATCAGCAACATCCTGAAATTTTCTTCTAGCCAAGTTGTCAAAGTGGAACTGAGCTCTTGCAGAGGGTACTTGTGTTTTGGTCACAGAGACCTGAGCACCCTTTTCTTTTTCTGCTTCCTTCTCTCCTGCTGATCCCTTAGCAGCTTCCATTAATTTCTTTTGCACTTCCAGAGAGGACATTTTAACTTTCCTTGCCTCTTGAAGTGCAAAAGTCTTAGCAGCTTTGGCAGATTCTTCTTCTTTCCTTAGAGATTCCAGGGCTTGAAGCTGTTCTTCTCTGAACTCAAAGTATTTGTGCATTGGAAGACCCATTTCTTTAGCCCTGGCTTTGTGGAATTTAATTTCTGCTGCTTTCTGCTGTTGGGGATCAACTGCTGCTTTTTCTTTTCCTTTAGCTGCTGTAGTGACAGCAGCTTCAGGACTTTCCTCCTCCTCTTCTTTTTCTTCTTGTAGAATCAGATGCCTCCTTCTGCTGCTTGGCCTGTCCTCAGGAATGAATTCCTCCCCCTTAGACTGAGCAGGGTTTGGAGATTCAGCCTGAGTAGGCTGAGCAGCCTGGGAAGCACCTTCCATTGTACCTATATCAGATGCTCCTGCTGGTTGACCAGTGGGTATTGCAGGCACCGATTTCTCCTTAGGAGAAGAAGTTTTCTCCCCCTTAGACTTAGTCTTCGAGGCAGATGACTTCTCCCCCATTGAAGGAGATGTACCAGCACCTTCAACACCTGGTCTGCCTGAAGACACAAAGTCAGCAGGCTTGCCAGCAGTTTTGGCAATAGGCTTGGGGTCAACAAGGCTATTCACTAAGAAGGCCAAGTTGTCCTTTACCTCTGCAAGCTGGGAAAGACAGGACTGAAGAGAAGAGGCCTGGGTGTCAGCAAGAGAGGTCAGTTTGACAATGTTTTCCCTATCAGAAGCGGTGAACAACAGGCTTTGAAGTTGTGCAAGATGTAGTTCAAGGGAATCTTGCACATCAGCAAGGTTTGAGGACACAGAATTGGATAGGGAGCCAATAACAGTGTTCAAGCTGGCCAAGGTGGCAGGAAGGGTAGAATTGCAAGAAGTGAGGAGAGATGACAGCTGTTGAGATATAGCTACCATTGAGGACACTGAGTCCTGTTGTAGTGAAAGAATAGAGGAAAGGGAAGTAGAGACACTTTGCGGCTGTGCAGTGAGTGCAAGCAGCTGTGGAGAATTATCAGGTTGTGTAGTGGCTGGGAAGGAATCTTTGAACAGATCAAAGAATTCTTTAAGCTGTGCAGACACAGATTCTGAAATGAGAGAAGGTAGAGAGGACATGGAGGATTCTAAAGAACTAACTTTGTTGGTCAGCAGTGTAAGCTGATCCTTCAAAGGCAGGTCTTTAGGAGATGGAGGTGTATGGGTGGACTGTTTAGATTGTGTTGAGGGAGAGGAAGAGGAGGAGGCTGGTGTATGAGGATGTGATGGAGAGGGAAGAGGAACAGTTGAAAGAAGCTCCATAGCCTGGGAAAAAGTAATGTGGCCCAGCTTGGAGGGGTCACAGGGTCCCTCAGCAGTGGCAGTAGCTGCATCATCAGGAGAAGGGGTTGATGTTGGGGGTCTTTCAGATGCTGCTTGTGTTGCAACACCTTCATTAAGGCTAGTGGGTGTTCCCTCTGCAGTGCCTTGGTGTAAAAGCACCTCATCATGGGGAGATGGGATATGCATTTCAACATCAGCAGTGGTAAATTCTGCTGATGGAATTTGCATAGAAGGAGCAGTCTCACCCAAGGGATGGTACGTTCCCTGAGGTTCATTAGCTTGAGTTGTTGGTCCCTCAGCAGCTGTTTGGTGTAGAACAACTGTATCATAGGGAGCAGAAATTTGAGGCTGAGCTGCTGATTGGTCTATACCAGCAGTGTGGACACCTCGTGCAGACTCAGGGTGTAAAGAAGTTTGAGGTGGGGACAGTGTGGACTCAGTATGGAGTGAAGCAGACTCCAATTGTGCTGAACCTTCTCCCAAAATAGGAGAGGCAGCAGGGGTGGCTTCACTTACAACTGAACCCTGTTGTGAGGGAACAGAGGAGCTGGTTGTTGGGGCTGATTTCCTTTTGGCGAGAGATTTGCGTTGGTATTGGATGGATGAAGTGGGTGATTGTGGAGAGGTGATAGGTTCTGTTTGGACAGGGTGTGAGACTGGGTCAGGAACAGATGGGTTGGCCTGTTCCCTGGTCTCAGGTGCCACAGAGGCACCAGCCACAAAGGCTTCAGGTTCAACAGATGAACCAGGGTGAGGAGCCTGCTCCCCCTCAGCCACAGAGGCCAAGGAAGCAGACTCAGACTGAGCTGTTTTGGCCTTCTTGTGGACAGGCCCAACTTCAGTGGTTGCCAGGGTCCTTTTAACAAGCTTGGCCCTGGCTTTGGATTTTCCCTTGGGAGCAGGTTCAGGATCCACCCTCACATCAGAGGGTCCTTCCACCAATCCTAACAGCCTCCTCATTGGTGTTGACAGAGAAGGCTCATTGGGTAGAATAGGAGTATAAAACACTCTATTCCCTATTACAGGGAATGCAGCAGTCTTAAGTAAAGGCTGAGAGGAATATAATTTCTCACCACAATGATGCTTGAAGATGAGGCTCAGAAACCTTGGATACCGAACAGCAGCTGGACGGTTTTCTTGTTGTACCAGGTGTGACATCCATGCTTTAATCACGCTTGCTTATTCCAGGAATAATAATACTTGCATAAAGCTAAATAAAATATTACAATAAGTCATGCACTACACGTGCTACAAGGTTACATTACTAAGTTGCTAAAAGCATCACAATATAAATAAAAGCAGCTACCCAAAACCCAAAGCACCATAAAGCTATACCACAAGCTGAAAGTGAGCTAAGTCCTTTGGGTTGATCAGAAAATAGATCTAAGCAGCAGGTCCAGCTTGCTCTTTAGCTTTTCCTGTAAAAATTATGAGTAGCAACTGTAAGCTAATTGCTTAGTGAGTGAACAGATATTCATGAATGCATGTAAAATATGTGGCGAAAGTGCCTATAAAGGCTTGTTATGCTTGCTTGCTTGCTTGCTTGCTTAATACCCAGAAAGAATGCTTGCACAATTGAGACATTTCACGTAGAAAGGAGATGCCACCACTAGGGGTTACCGCTTCCGATGATCAGTCGGTGATACGGGGCTAGCTACCCGCATAATGCTTGGGATAGTGGTGAGCATCAGAATTGCTTGCTTGCTAAGTATAATGCTTATGAAAATGCACAAAGAAACGCTCAAAAAAATCTTGCTGTATAGTATGCAGAAATAATAAGCAGATAGCAAATAAAGATGCACATTAATAGATCAGGTGTAAGATCCGGCTAAGCTGGGCATCACCTGTACCACAGTGTTCGCCTTCACTAACAAAAGTCTATTGAATTCCAAAGAAGTCATATAGAAGCAATTTATGTCTCAATTTCATATAAGACATGTAAACAAGAATAACTGTTACTCACAGTACTGTCTTATGCTTCGAAATATTCTGAAATGCTTGTTCGGGCTTATCTAGACTTTAATATTTTCTGGCACTGGCTTTGACTCGTAACTGGGCTAAACTGCTTAATTAAATATCTGTAATT
This sequence comes from Centrapalus pauciflorus, assembly GCA_020465985.1. NCBI lineage: Eukaryota > Viridiplantae > Streptophyta > Magnoliopsida > Asterales > Asteraceae > Centrapalus > Centrapalus pauciflorus. The sequence goes on along the minus strand of JAANYP010007808.1, from coordinate 104,090 downwards.
TAACATTACAGAATATATGCTAAATTAATATTGCTAGCTTAAAATTCTAGTATTTACAAACCATAACTTCTAGTTAAATATCTTGCTAGATATTTTGTTAATTTACGTGTTGCTCATGAATTTTATCAATTTATTCAAATTTGTGGTGTGGTTTTCGAATTTATATATTAAATTCGAGTATATACCAACTTGAAAACATTAAATTCGAATATGCATGCTCAAATTCGAACCCACCTTCGAATTTAATGTCAAAACCAAATCATATTCTCAATTTAAGGGTTAAAGTCGAATGATGGACTTAATTTCGAATCTACATTCGAATTTAGGGTTAAATTCGAAGCCTTGATTCGATTTTATCTAAAATTCGAGTTTGTTCTATGTATTTCGAGTTTGTTCTTGGCATCTTGAATTTGTTCATAAGTTACAGCTTTAAATCATTCATTTCTAAGTCTAAAATCACTAATATGTTAAGTATTAGTCCTAGGTTCGATTATATCGTACATAATCTAACAGAATTGAGCTAAAACTCAAGCTAAATAGCTTAAAATCGAACCAAAGATGGGAATATGTAGCTTTCTTCAAAACCGAAAATGCAGAAAACAAAAATGACGATTTTTACCTCAAAGTCGAATCAAATCTCACATGCAATAGCAATTCCGTGTAGTACTCTTCGAGATCTTTCTGATGACGTATAAAACTCGAGATTTGGCCTGTCGGTTTGGGAGAAAAGTTAGAGAGAAGTTCGGGCTTCTAGAGAGAGAGGCTCTCAAATGGTAAATGGTTTTTGAACAAAGTGAGGAAATGAACACCCCACTCCTATTTATACTAAAAATTCGGAATTACATCATTTTACGCAAATTGCTCAAAATACTCAAAATAAAAGCACAAATAAAAAGCAAGGTGTTATAGTATGAGCCCACCACGCTTGCACTTCGTCCTCGAAGTACCTAAGGCTCAAACAGATGCGGATATCGAACCCTCATGTCTTGCTCAGATTCCCAGGTCTCAGAAGTACCATGAGAAGTTCTCCATTGCACCAACACCATTGCCACTTCTCGATTTCTTAGCTTCTTCATCTTTGTCTCTAGGATGACCTCAGGCTCGTCACATTGCAGCTTCTCGTTGATCTCGTAGCTCAGATGATCAGCCCATTTTTCGCTTTCGTTTTCATTACACTTCCTTAGCTGCGAGACGTGAAATACGGGGTGTATGTTGGACAGTTCGCTCGGCAAGTCCAACAGATAAGATTGAGTTCCAACACGCTCGGTGATCTTGAAAGGACCAACAAATCGTGGTGCTAACTTGCCACGCTTGCCGAATCTGAACACACCTTTCATCGGCGAGACTTTCAGTACGACATAATCGTCCTTCTGGAATTCTAAAGGCTTATGGCGTCGGTCGTGATACGGTTTCTGTCGAGATTGAGCGGTTTCTAAGCGTTGGCGAATAATTCTGATCTTGTCATTAGTCTGTTGAAGTAGCTCGGGACCGGCGATTGGTGCTTCACCGGCTTCATGCCAACACGTAGGCGTTCGGCACTTGCGTTCGTATAAGGCTTCGAAAGGTGCGACTTTGATGGATGAGTGGTAACTATTGTTATAAGAAAACTCTGCTAATGGCAAGTGGTCGTCCAATTACCGCTAAACTCAAGAACACATGCCCGCAGCATGTCTTCGAGTGTAAGGATTGTGCGCTCACTTTGGCCATCAGGCTGCGGATGATACGCTGTGCTCATTCTGATCTTAGTGCCTAATCCATCTTGTAATGCACTCCAGAACCTCGAAGTGAACCGGCTGTCGCGATCTGAAACGATTGACAGCGGCACTCCGTGTCGAGTAACGATCTCATCTATATACAACTTAACCAGCTTCTCCAATGAATAGCTCTCGCAAATTGGAATGAAATGAGCGACTTTGGTTAGACGATCTACAATGACCCAAATTGCGTCGTGCTGTCTTCGCGTAGTCGGAAGCTTCGTCACAAAGTCTGTGAAGACCACCCCTTACGGGGTAGTTCTCACGAGTCTAGGTCCCACATCATGCAATACGATATCAATCAAACTAAGATAGAGTAATTAATTGCGGAATATTAAATTACAGTACAAACATGTTAGGATTTAAGTTTAATACAGATTAAGTTTTAAAATTAAACTTATAAAGGGCACAAGTCTAATCTAATTCATATCATCATAAAATCAATATAAATCTACCCAGACCATCATTTTATCATCATCCAATTAGTACCAAAAGGGTTGCTGAGTAGAGGTCTATGAAACTTCTGTCTTGATCTTTATAAGACCTAAGAACTAGGTCCGGCAGGTGACTTTCCTTTGTCTTTTCCTGTAAAATGTTAATGTAGCAACCGTAAGCAATGTTTAGTGAGTAAATAGATTTTCAAATTAACATGCAATGTCAAGCGGATCATCAGTCTAGCGTGATATGTCTTGGCTGCCGCTACAGCCCTCATGATTGAGACATAGAAGTCATAGAGTCGGATGATGCTCAGGCCACGCTCACGCTTAAATCGTGGGGATCAGCCACATACTGGGCTAGCTACCAGTAAATCAACGTGGCGGAACATCGGAGGTCATTACCAAGTTCAACAAAACTGGTGAAATAGCCAGGTCTAGAACAATAGACCAATCAAGGCTAATCAAGCTGAATCAAGTGTCCAAGTATATGCAATGATGAAGCATACGTAATCAAGTCATGATAGCAATAATCTCAAAGCAATGACAATAAAAATAAACTGTGAATGCAATATCATATGAAGTGATAAGTCAATTAGCTATCATGATCCACTGGGCAACACCGAACCATAGTGTGCACAGGTCACAATCCAGCTGATAATATGAATGTCAATTTAATCTAGCATCAACAATATGTCTCAACCAGAAATTCAAGCATGTTAAATCTGAATATCTATAACTCACAGATCTGGGTCTTTATCAAACAGATGTAAAATCTGCCACCTGAGTTATCTCAGGATTTTATCTTTGTCAATCTGTTCTGTCAATTCAAGTCTCTGACCCGCTTTAAATCTTTTAAATCTTTGTCTCTATGTTCAGAATTTCACTGAACCTGTTCAGAACTATCATGTTAATATCATGTCAATTTCATCATCTTTTAGTCTTTAAAATCTTTAATTTCATCTGATTCTGATAACTGATAATCTCGTCAATCATTCATTTATTTATATCCTTTGTTTCATTAAATTATCAAAAGGCTTTCTATATATATATATATATATATATATATATATATATATATATATATATATATATATATATATATATATATATATATATATATATATATATATATATATATATGTGTGTGTGTGTATATATATATATATATAACAAGATTTGGGTTCAAATGAGTACCACTAGTTTTGCGGAGTACCGGAGGTACCTCGCTTAAAACCATTTTTTTTGAAATTTTTTTACATAATCATGTTTAAATTAATAATACAAGACTACTTGCAAAAAATCACACCTAAACACACACTATAACTATGTGAAACGTGCAAGTTCACATGAACTGCACTGTTGTGAACGTATGTTCACAGCTAAGCGTGTTCACATGAATTTTTTCACGTTCACATGACTTTTAAGAGGCTAGAAAGTGTGAATGTGTGTAATCTTTTACAAATAGACTTATATTATTTGTATCTAAATTAATATGAAAAAAAATTACAAAAAAAAAAAAAAAAACTTTTTTTCGAAGCATGTTCACATCTTAAACCCGTGTGTTCACAGGTACTCACGGTACTCTGCATTTTTAGGTACTCACACGAACCATATTCTATATAACAATAAGTATATGTATATAATCATTTATTTAATTAAAATATCAAAATAAAATATTTGATTTCGGATCACCTGGATTCGGATTCTCCGGATTCGGACCGAGATGGTCATCCGGATTGGCATCCGAACCGGGCAGTCCGAACTCGGCTCAACTTCCATCCAAAATTAGACACAATGTCCAGAATTAGTTTATTATCCGAAAACATGTGGACCGAATTAGCATAACATCCGAATTAGGACCAAAGCAAGATCCGAAGTGTAATATCCGAACTAGGACACATCCGAATTGGGATATATCCGAAACAGAGGATCCGAATTAAGCAGCATCCGAAATAGTTTTGTCCGATTTGTGAAGCATCCGAATTAAACCTCTCATCCGAATTCGGGTTCAACCGAATTCGGATCCATAACTTCATAATTTTCCAGAAATTGTTTTTGATGTTCTTGGTTGTATTCATACGGATTTTACATAAAATTCACTAAAACTCTTTTATAATTGACATGCAACTTAATATTTTGATATATTATCATATTTGGGTTGTTTTTATGCATTTTTCCCTATTAATAACATCATAATTCAATCAAGATCATTCAAAATACGTTATTTTTATCAAGAACACATTTTGTCCAAAAATTACGATTTCTAAATAATTTGAAAGATCTAACCCAAAATCTTTGTTTCTATCACATTTAATTACTTCATTACATGATTATCTATCAATTTTGTACACATGCAACATCAAATCTTAAGATTTTAAACCTTGGTTTCGGTTCCTCACAAAACCGATCCAAACATTATAAAGATCGAAATTAAAAGTGAATTTACCTCAAATTCTTTGTAGTTTGATGTTGATTGTAACTCCCTTTGTCTTTAATTCTTCAATTGATTGCAAGTTTATGAAGTTTTTGATGAATTTTGATGTTGGCCGTAGGATGTAGAGAGAGAGTTGAGAGAGAGAGTAATTTTGGTAAATGAGTGATTAAATGATCTTAATTGAGTTTTATATACTTCATTTAGTTATATTTGTAATTTAACTCATTAAACTTTTGTATTTTACATCTCTTTTAATTTAATCATCATTAATAATTCGTAACATAAATATAATTTAATTTATAATTTCATAATAAATTAAATTGCAACATAAATAACGTAATAAAATTACATTATTATCTCAAAATCAATTATTACATGCTTAGCAAAAAGTTAGGTTGTTACAGAATGGGCTCCACCACGCACAAACTTCGTCCCCGAAGTTAGCTATGTTCGAACAGACTGGGATAAGTAGCTTTCATAACATCTTTAGATTCCCAAGACTGATGCGAACCCTTGTGGTGTTTCCACTGGACGAGCACCATCTGTATATCTTTATTCCTAAGCTTCTTAGTCTTCGAGTCCAGAATACGTTCTGGCTCTTCAACCACTCGAAGCTTCTCATCAATCTGCAAATTAACGTGTGGTATCTGAACTTCTCTTTCGTCTGCTAGACTCTTTCTCAGATGACTGACATGGAATACAGGATGTATTCCAGATAAGTCCGCTGGCAGTTCAAGAAGATAAGATTTGTTTCCTATCTTTTAGACAATCTTGAACGGGCCGATGAATCTCGGAGCTAGCTTGTTTCTCTTTATGAATCTTACCACATTCTTCATTGGGGATACTTTCAACATCACCCAATCGTTAACCGCAAAGCTTATTGATCTGTGTCGATTATCATAATATGACTTCTGCCTGCTTTGAGCTTCAAGAATATTCCTTCTGACAAGTTTAATCTTCTCATGAGTCAACTGTAGAAGGGCAGGACCCGCTATTGGCGATTCGCCTGTTTCACGCCAACAGGTGGGAGTTCTGCACTTTCTTCCATATAAAGCTTCAAAAGGAGCCATCTTGATCGTGGATTGATAACTGTTGTTGTATGAGAATTCCAGAGGCAAGTGGTCATCCCAGTTACCACCCAGATCAAGAACGCAGGCACGAAGCATATCTTCAAGAGTAAGGATAGTACGCCCACTCTGGCCATCTGCATTAGGATGATAAGCAATACTCATAGAGATCCGAGTACCCATCCTGTCTTGTAGAGCTTGCCAGAATCTAGATGTGAAACGACTATCACGATCAGATACGATAGACTTTGGCACACCGTGACGAGAAATGATTTCAGTGATGTACATCTATGCCAATCTATTGAGGGAGTATGTTTCTTTCATCGGTATGAAGTGAGCTGACTTCGTTAATCAGTCCACGACTACCCAGATGGAGTTGTGCTGTCTCTTGGTTTTCGGCAACTTCGTGATGAAGTCCATTGTTATATGCTCCCACTTCCATTCAGGAACTGGCAGTGGTTGCATATCCCCGAAGGGTTTCTGATGTTCTTCCTTAACCATCTGACAGATTTTGAAGCTTTCAACATATTTACCGATGTCTTTCTTCATTCCTGGCCACCAGTAATCAGCTTTGAGATCGAAATACATCTTTGAGCTGCCAGGATGAACAGATAATTTGGACTTGTGAGCTTCAGATAGAAGAGTGCTACGGATTGAACCATACTTAGGGATCCAGATTCGGTTTCCCTTGAGACAATGAAGTCCCAAATGATTCAGAGTTAGAAATTGTAGCTGCCCTTTAAGATTTTCAGAACAGAGATTCTCTTCTTTCAGTGCTTCAGCTTGAGCAACTCTGATGTCTTCAATAAGATCCGAAGAGAATATAACCGGAGTTAGGGCATAGCAGCACTTTTCTGGATAAACTTTTCTACTCAAAGTATCCGCGACAACATTAGCTTTGCCGGGATGATATAGGATCTCGCAATCATAGTCCTTGATAAGCTCCAAGGACCGAGGCTGTTTCATATTCAGATCCTTCTGAGTAAAAAGATGTTTGAGACTTTTGTGATCGGTGTAAAGCTGACACCGAGTCCCATAGAGATAATGACGCCAGATTTTCAGTGCAAAGGTAACGGCAGCCAACTCAAGATCATGAGTTGGTGCACTTTTCTCGTAGTCTTTCAATTGCCTTGAAGCGTAGGCAATTACTTTTCCCCTTTGCATCAGAACACATCCTAAGCCAGTACCAGATGCGTCGCTGTAAATGACAAAATCATCGTTGCCCTCTGGTAAGGCTAGGATTGGCGCTTGAATAAGCTTCTGCTTCAGAATTTCAAATGCCTCTTGCTGTTTATCCACCCATACGAAAGGTGTATTCTTTCGTGTTAGCATTGTAAGCGGCACAACAATCTTCGAGAAGTCCTTTATGAATCGTCGATAATAACCGGCCAATCCAAGGAAACTTCTTATTTCGGAGGCATTGTGAGGCGTTTGCCATTCTTGAACGGCCTCGACTTTAGACGGATCAACGGAAATACCTTTGCCAGAAACAACATGGCCAAGGAATTGAATCCATAAAACAATAAAGTAGAGTTTCAAGTTTTGTTCAATCAAAGGACGCTTAAGAAATAGCTCAAGAAAATGTAATGTTATACCTGTCTGAGCCAGAATTCGCACTTAGAAAATTTTGCATAAAGTCTTTCTTTTCTCAATAACTCTAGCAATTGCCGCAAATGAATAGCATGATCAGCCTCCGTTTTAGAGTAAATCAGAATATCGTCTATGAATACGATAACTGACTTATCCAGCATCGGTCTGCACACGCGATTCATGAGGTCCATGAACGCCGCTGGTGCATTTGTTAAGCCGAACGGCATCACGAGAAATTCGTAATGACCGTATCTTGTTCGGAAGGCTGTCTTTGGAACATCCTCATCTTTAACTTTCAACTGATGATACCCAAAACGAAGATCTATTTTCGAGAAATAACTGGCTCCTTGTAGCTGATCAAACAGATCATCAATCCTGGGTAGAGGATATTTGTTCTTTATAGTAACTTTGTTCAACTCGCGGTAGTCGATGCACATACAGAAAGTTCCGTCTTTCTTTTTGACAAATAAGACAGGTGCACCCCACGGAGATGAACTCGGTCAGATAAACCCATTTTCCAACAGCTCTTGCAACTGCTTTGACATTTCCTGCATTTCTGCAGGTGCAAATCTGTAAGGAGCTTTTGCAATGGGAGCCGCACCAGGAACTAAGTCAATGCCGAATTCGACTTGACGTTCTGGTGGCACTCCAGAAATATCATCGGGAAAGACGTCTGGAAACTCACAGACGATAGGAATGTCAGCTAGGGTTTTCTTTTCAGAGTTAGATTCAGAAGAGATGTAGCACAGATAAGATTCGTGACCCTTAGACAAACATTTGTGAGCTTTCTCTATAGAAATGAAGCAGTGAGCACCTTTTCTTTTCTCTCCTTTGATCTCCAATACTCGGCCGTCTGAGCACTTGATTCTGATGATCCGACGGTTGCATACGATCGTTGCTTCCTTGTTCGTTAGCCAGTCCATGCCGATGATAACGTCAAACTCTTTTAGCGGAATCGGTATAAGATCGAGGTTGAATACAATATTATTTATGAGCAGGGTGCAGTTTCGGTAGACAGAATCAGCCATGACGTAATTGTTACTGGCTGTCTCGATATCAAGTATGACAGGAAGCTTTGATGGAGATTTAGACAGTCTTCGAGCAAAAGTAGTTGATATAAAGGAGCGACTAACACCAGAATCAAATAGTATGCGAGCAGGTATCGTATTTAACAGAAACGTACCGGTAACTACGTCAGGTGTTTCTTTCACTTATTCTGCTGTTATCTGAAACGCACGTGTCCTTGCTGTCGGAGTTGCGGCAGAACTCTTTACTGTAGAAACTCCCGCTGATGATTGCGACTGAAATCGTTGCCCGTTGCGACACTGATACATGAAATGTCCTCTTTTCCCGCATTTCGCACATCCACGTCCTTGCTGTGGGCACTCTTCACTGCTATGACCAATTCGGTTACACGCAAAACAAGTATCATCATCTGGGTTACACAACCCCATGTGTGACTTTCTGCATCTCTTGCAGAATCGTGGCTCATTTGTTAGTGAATACGCTTGAGCTTTCGGCTGTGAACTAACGGCTGTGGCTGTTGAGACTGGGATTTGTTCGTCTTGAAGAATCTACCGAATCTTTGCTTCTTCAGAGGAGGACATGTCGGGTTAGTAGACGGAGCATAAAGCTGATCACCGTACTCTAAATAACCTCGCTCGATCTGTCTAGCTGCTTCTACCATTTCCAAGTAACTCTTGTATTTTATTGCGCTCATTGGATGTCGATATCTCAGGTTGAGTCCTACACGGAATCTATTCATCTTTCTCTCCTCGGTAGCTACTTGATACGAAGAGTAGCCGCACAATCGTGAGAATTCATGCTCGTATTCATCAACAGTCTTTGTTCCTTGAGTCAGCTGCATCAGTTGTACATCCGTCTTGTCTCGCTGGTCGACTGGACAGTACTTTGCGTTAAACATATCGAGAAACTGATCCCATTCCAAAGTCTGAATCACCTCCTCTCCATAGATACTTCTCTGAGTCTTCCACCAAGCACGAGCAGCACCGACGAACAAAGCGGATGCATAGCTTACTTTCTTGGAGTCTAAGCAATCAGAAATCCTGAAGATTTCTTCAGTGTGGCTAATCCAATCCATCGCCTGAATTGGATTAACTGTTCTTTCAAAATTCAAAGTACCGCTAGCTTTGAAATCTTTAAACTTGCAGCCTTTCGGCTGAGCAATTTGGGTTTCAGGATTTGTGTTATCAGAATCAGATTCATTAGTCTGGAGTTGCTTTTCTTTTCGCTTATTCTTTTTATCTTCCCGTCTTTTAGCTTCGGCCTCATCTCTGGCCTGAAACTGTTCTTGCATTGTCTTATTTTGTTGTTCAGAATGTTGGGCTAAAAGTTGTTGCATCATTTCGAACATTTGTTGTGCGGTCATGTTTGGTATGTCACCTGATCCTGATCCTGACATCTTAGCTGAAAATTAAGATCAATTAACTATCAGTTTATAGACTTAGATCTATGTACCCTTTTTCCATCCTAATAGTCTGTACATCCTATCTTAGTTCAATCCACCTAAATGATTGATACATATGTATTGCTTCAGTTTGAGACCAAGTATACTCACGTAATACTTGATTCACTCAAACTATGGTCTCTGATACCATCCTGTGAAGACCACCCCTTACGGGGCAGTTCTCACGAATCTAGGTCCCACATCATGCAGTACGATATCAATCAAACTAAGATAGAGTAATTAATTGCGGAATATTAAATTACAGTAAAAACATGTTAGGATTTAAGTTTAATACAGATTAAGTTTTAAAATTAAACTTATAAAGGGCACAAGTCTAATCTAATTCATATCATCATAAAATCAATATAAATCTACCCAGACCATCATTTTATCATCATCCAATTAGTACCAAAAGGGTTGCTGAGTAGAGGTCTATGAAACTTCTGTCTTGATCTTTATAAGACCTAAGAACTAGGTCCGGCAGGTGACTTTCCTTTGTCTTTTCCTGTAAAATGTTAATGTAGCAACCGTAAGCAATGCTTAGTGAGTAAATAGATTTTCAAATTAACATGCAATGTCAAGCGGATCATCAGTCTAGCGTGATATGTCTTGGCTGCCGCTACAGCCCTCATGATTGAGACATAGAAGTCATAGAGTCGGATGATGCTCAGGCCACGCTCACGCTTAAATCGTGGGGATCAGCCACATACTGGGCTAGCTACCAGTAAATCAACGTGGCGGAACATCGGAGGTCATTACCAAGTTCAACAGAACTGGTGAAATAGCCAGGTCTAGAACAATAGACCAATCATGGCTAATCAAGCTGAATCAAGTGTCCAAGTATATGCAATGATGAAGCATACGTAATCAAGTCATGATAGCATCAACAATATGTCTCAACCGGAAATTCAAGCATGTTAAATCTGAATATCTATAACTCACAGATCTGGGTTTTTATCAAACAGATGTAAAATCTGCCACCTGAGTTATCTCAGGATTTTATCTTTGTCAATCTGTTCTGTCAATTCAAGTCTTTGACCCGCTTTAAATCTTTGAAATCTTTGTCTCTATGTTCAGAATTTCACTGAACCTGTTCAGAACTATCATGTTAATATCATGTCAATTTCGTCATCTTTTAGTTTTTAAAATCTTTAATTTCATTTGATTCTGATAACTGATAATCTCATCAATCATTCATTTATTTATATCCTTTGTTTCATTAAATTATCAAAAGGCTTTCTATATATATATATATATATATATATATATATATATATATATATATATATATATATATATATATATATATATATATATATATATATATATATATATATAACAATAAGTATATGTATATAATCATTTATTTAATTAAAATATCAAAATAAAATATTTGATTTCGGATCACCAGGATTCGGATCCTCCGGATTCGGACCGAGATGGTCATCCGGATTGGCATCCGAACCGGGCAGTCCGAACTCGGCTCAACTTCCATCCGAAATTAGACACGATGTCCAGAATTAGTTTATTATCCAAATTGAACATGTGGACCGAATTAGCATAACATCCGAATTAGGACCAAAGCAAGATCCAAAGTGTAATATCCGAACTAGGACACATCCGAATTGGGATATATCCGAAACAGAGGATCCGAATTAAGCAGCATCCGAAATAGTTTTGTCCGATTTGTGAAGCATCCGAATTAAACCTCTCATCCGAATTCGGGTTCAACCGAATTCGGATCCATAACTTCATAATTTTCCAGAAATTGTTTTTGATGTTCTTGGTTGTATTCATACGGATTTTACATAAAATGCACTAAAACTCTTTTATAATTGACATGCAACTTAATATTTTGATATATTATCATATTTGGGTTGTTTTTATGCATTTTTCCCTATTAATAACATCATAATTCAATCAAGATCATTCAAAATAGGTTATTTTTGTCAAGAACACATTTTGTCCAAAAATTACGATTTCTAAATAATTTGAAAGATCTAACCCAAAATCTTTGTTTCTATCACATTTAATTACTTCATTACATGATTATCTATCAATTTTGTACACATGCAACATCAAATCTTAACATTTTAAACCTTGGTTTCGGTTCCTCACAAAAACGATCCAAACATTATAAAGATCGAAATTAAAAGTGAATTTACCTCAAATTCTTTGTAGTTTGATGTTGATTGTAACTCCCTATGTCTTTAATTCTTCAATTGATTGCAAGTTTACGAAATTTTTGATGAATTTTGATGTTGGCCGTAGGATGTAGAGAGAGAGAGTAGAGAGAGAAAATGAGTGATTAAATGATCTTAATTGAGTTTTATATACTTCATTTAGTTATATTTGTAATTTAACCCATTAAACTTTTGTATTTTACATCTCTTTTAATTTAATCATCATTAATAATTCGTAACATAAATATAATTTAATTTATAATTTCATAATAAATTAAATTGCAACATAAATAACGTAATAAAATTACATTATTATCTCAAAATCAATTATTACATGCTTAGAAAAAAATTAGGTTGTTACAAAGTCCATCGTTATGTGATCGAACTTCCACTCGGGAATCGGTAGAGGCTGAAGACTGCCATAAGACGAAGGTGCAAAGATTTCGAGAACAAATGTACGTTGATGATATCATTTTTGGATCATCAGACGAACAAATGTGCAAAGATTTCGAGAAGGTGATGAAGTCGAAATTCGAGATGAGTGCAATGGGAGAATTAAATTTCTTTTTGGGGTTACAAGTTGACCAGAAGAAGGAAGGGATGTTTATCCATCAGACGAAGTATGTCTATGACATATTGGAACGCTTCGGGATGGAAGGAACGAAATTGACTGCCCATTTCAGCACGCCGATTCAAGTGAATCACAATCTCGGACCGGGTACTGAAAGTGATATTGATGTGGATCCGACGTTATATCGGGCCATGATTGGATCACTTATGTATTTAACTGCTTCAAGACCTGACATCATGTTTGTTGTGTGTATTTGTGCTAGGTTTCAAGCTAATCCGAAGGAGATGCACATGAAAGATGTGAAGCGGATTCTACGATACCTTAAGCCGAAATCGAAGCTGGGACTTTGGTATCACGCGGAGGGAGATCTAGAGTTGGAGGCATTCACGGATTCTAACTACGGAGGATGCAGCTTGACGCGCAAATCAACAACTGGAGGTCGTCAATTCCTAGGAGGGAGATTGGTATCCTGGCAATGCAAGAAACAGACGTCGGTAGCCGTGTCAACGTGCGAGGCCGAGTATGTTGCTGCTGGTAGTTGCTGCTCACAGGTTCTGTGGATACAACAACAATTGCGCGATTACTGTTTGGCTTACACTCAAACTCCTATTAGGATAGACAATCAATCTACAATTGCTATAACTAATAATCCAGTTAAACACAGTAAAACAAAGCACATAGACATAAGGCATCATTTTATTCGTGATTGTGCTGAAAAGAACTTAATCAAATTGGTAAAAGTGGCAACGGAGGATAATAATGCTGACTTATTTACCAAAGCCTTTGATGAGTCACGGTTTGAATATTTAATTCAACTAAATGGAATGCGCAACCCAGAGTAATTTGGCCTTAGTGGTAGTTTATTTCCTTTTATAGATGTAGTATTTCTTTCTTTTTATGGTAAGTCTGCTAATTTAGGATAGTTTCTATTTTTAGTAAGTTAGTAGATTTATCTTCTTTTATTGCTATTTCTTATGAAAAACAAAAGAAAAAAGAGAGAAAATCATAAAAATACAAAAAAAAAAAAAAGAGAATATCAGAAAAAGAGTTAAGTCTTAGATGCATAGGTTCAAAGTGACGAAAATTAGCACAGTCGTTACAAACTCTAAGTGTTTTGGCTTTCACACATAATGCACCTAAAATTCCAAGTGTAATACTTTATTTTAGTTTGATGTGTTGGTAGGCATAATACATATAGGGAATCTCAAGGCTAATAAAATATTCAGGAAAAAGTCAAACGTGTCACTAACTTAGATGTATGACCAATCGGTCTTAATTTTTATGTACAAGACATACAAATTTTGAGTCTAAATGAGGTATGCAAACTTTCTGGGGATGTATAGCAACATCAAAACATCTTAAAATGGAAAGAATAGAAAAATCATACAAAATTGAGAGTCGAAAACATGTAACGCTGTTATACGTAAGTACAGACCTGTTGCCTCTGTTTAGATTCGGGTTAGCAAGATAAGTCGCTTTGTTGTACGTCGGTACAGACTTGTCACCGCTGTCTTGCTAGCTTTAAGAATAAACCTTAAGTCAAACTAAGACACTTTGTTGTATGAAAATATAGACCTGTGTCCGATGTTTATCTTTTAAAAGAAAGTTTGCAAATACCAACAAGTTAGAATCATTGTCTGTATGCCTTGATCATAAAAGTATGTCTATGTCTGAGTCACGTAAGATAATTTCATGATAAATAAAAATTCCAAGAGATACTCCGAAATGTAGCATGTTTAAAGGGGTAAATACCAAGAATCGGCTAAATGGGTATTTCACGACAAACAATCAAAGGAATCAAAAATTCCTAAGTGTGAAAGTTTAAGTACTGAAAGTGAGTATCTGACACCGCTATCTGATTGAACCTTTCTTTGAATATACTCATCAAAAATATTTTGTTTAGCGTTAAGCATAGGCTGTAAGTTGTAATAAATGCAGTTTAAGTCTAAGTTAAATTTTTGGTCAAAATTTTTAAAATTTTATTTTTACTTATTTTATTTTATCTTAGTTTATTTTATTTTATTTTATTTTATTTTTACTCTTCTTAGGAAAAAGGTCAAAAATAACTGAGGGTGCATTCATAGTTGAATAAAATAAACACTGCGTGAAAAATCTTGTGCTTAGGGTAAAAGATTTGGCATAGTTTATCAGGTTACACAATAAAATTGAAAAAGTTGAAAAAGTTGAATTTATTTCAAAATTTTCGAAATTTTCTAAGTTTCAGGGGTAATTCGAGTTTAGGTTAAATTCGAATTGGGGTAACCTCGAATCTGTCAGTAGATTTGAAAGTGGCCATAGACTCGAAGGTAGGTGGTATAAATAGGTTAAAAGTAACGTCATTAAGTCATCTGTTTTCGAATCTATACTCTCGAATCTATTAGGCGATTTCGAATCTATCTGCTCGAGTCTACCGTTTTCCACAAAAATAACTATTTGTCAAGTTTCTTGCTTGTGTGTTCGATTCTACTGATACATCTAGGTATAAGCAACTGGTTTGTACAAGATTTGAGTAGTTTTATTCACCATTTAAGCCAAAATCACCGATATTTGAAGGTTTATAGGTCGAAATCGTGTTGTTCAAAATTACAAAGTTTGGACCGGTAAATAGTCAAATTAAATGCAAATATTTGTGCTTAGTACCTAGTAGGGCTAATGAATGTAATATTCTGAGTCCAAAAAGGTTAAAATCATGGGTTTTGGTGATGAGTTGGGACGACAATTTCGAATCTGTTCAAGACCACTCTCGAGTTTGTCAGTAAACTCGAGAAGGTCATTACATTCGAATGTGTCATCAAACTCGAAAAGAGGTTTCTTCGAATCTGTTTATTCGAATCTGTCATTTTATTTGAATTATTCCATTTAAATTTAATTAAACTTGTAGAAATTCACTTGTGTTGGATTTTGTACTTAAACAAGTTCAAAATAAAACAAATTTGAATTTAAGCAAGTTTATTGATTTTTAATATTTCTAATAGTTTATCTATTGTGCAGATATGGCTGATAGAGTATTCGTGCCTAAGCATAATATGGTCATTCCCCCCGACCATCATATCCCTGAGGTACAGGGTTTTCGTCAGATGATGGATTTCCTAGTGGAGTCTAGGATTGCATTCGCATTATCCCATAACATACAAATCGTTATTCCATATGTACGGCAGTTTTACGAGCATTTGCAAGTTGATTGCACTGTCACCCCGACAGTTCTAAGGACTAGAATAGCTGGACAGCCGTTAGTCTTTTCTGCTGATATGCTACGTCAGGTTCTTCAGCTGGGTTCTCAAGAAGAAGAAAACGGGCCTATAGACTTTCCCTTAAGTATTAGGCATGCAGCTTTTCTGAGGATGGGTTATAGCTTAGATGTTACTAAAACATCGTATATGAAAAGTGGACTAATAGGTCAATGGAGATTTTTGGTGCATGTGTTTATGGTCTGTTTTGCGGCCAAGAAAGTGGGATTCGATTATATTGTCTCGAAGATCCAATCCGGGATGATCGCCTTGGTTTATAATCGCCGCTTCAGCTTTTCTGAAATGTTTTTTCAGAATTTGTTCATCAAATCACTGCGCCTGAACGCGAAAGATTGTTGCTGTATCCACGATTCGTGATGATGCTCATCAGGCACTTCTTGCCTAATTTGGCGCAGCAAAATGAGATTCAGAGTGTAGCGGTCATTGATAAAAGGATTTTTGCTGACTGTTCTGCGCATAGAGGAAGATTGGCAGTTCCGGTCGAGCGACCGTTGTTTGGATCTGTAATAGACAGGAACTTTGAAGCACCGGATAATGCCAATTGGGCTGGTGAAGTGGAAGTTCAACTTAGACAGCCACAACAACAACAACGACAACAACCGCGTCCTCAGCAACAGAGGAGACGCCAAAGAGCTTCTGCGAGTCAAACTCAGGCAAGTAGGCCTTCGACAAGTCAACAGCAAGAAGTAGAAGAGGCAGGGCCTTCTAGTGTAGCACCTGAATCTGATCCGATAACCCAAACACTGGAAGAAATCTGGGCTTCTGGGCCTCATGCAAATGAAGCAATAACTGCTGAGCTTGTAGATCAATTACAAGAGCCTCCGGAAGGAGAAGATGTTCTTAGGGATGTAGAGGAATATCAACCTGAGCAAACAGGAAATGATGTGTCATCGTCAGCAACTGAGTCGGACGATATGGAGGAAATAGAGGTTGAAGTTCCAGAGTCGGTTACAGCAGAACCAACCGTTCAGATAGGAACTTATGGGTCGAGATTGGTAGTAAATGAAGAAGCTTCAAGGCGGAGAGCATCACGAGAGTCTGACGACTCTGATTTCGAAGAAGAAGAAGCTGCACCCTTAGTGACAAGGCAACGGGCAAAACGCCATCGTTTCATGCAAGGAGCTACCTCAGCTTCAGTTGCACAGCCTGAAACAGTTCAACCTCCACCTACTCAAACTACCAATCCACCATCACCACCACATGCTGAACCGTATATCCCATCACCGATCATTCCAACTCCAATACAGTCCATTCCATCCACATCATCCACCTACACAGACAATCAAAGGTTTTTGCAGCTAAAAGATAGAGTTGACTTCCAACAGATCCAGATCTTAGGTCTAACAACGGCTATCGGTGAGATTCAGAAGCATAATGCAAATCTGGATGATGAAAATGCCGACCTGAAAAAGATTGTGGACAAAGTACAGGAAGAGAATTTAGAGCTGAAATCTTTTGTCGCTGATCAAGCAGCTGAACTAAGATCGATGCGCTCGCTTGTTGAGCAATTAATGAAAAATATAAAGGCTCAGGGGGAGACATCCTGCCGTGATCAAGTAGAAGTGCGCAGGGATGATGATGATGATGATAATGAAGATGACAATGGCAATGATCCCAGCACACAAAGACAGAATGAGCCAGTAGATTTTTCTGCTGCTCAGGATGCTCAGACTCAGGGGGAGCCGAGTCAATCAGGAGCTGGAGTAGGTGAGGCTAGTTCATCAAAGGTCTCAGAAAGTGAAGTGCGTGAGATAATTGACGCATTGATGAATATTGATGAAGAGCCATTAGATTTGGAATTTGATTTTGAAGATGATGTGGAGGATTTGGAAGAGGGAGAATTTGTGCCAGGAGATGTAGCTGATTGGAGATCTGATGAGGAGGTTGTGATAGATGAGGACGATAATGTAAACGAAGTAATCATTCAATCCCAACCTGTCACAGAATTATATGAGCATACTGAACAACATGTGATAGATATTGATGACATCAAAGTGGCCTCGGTAGATGATTCAGAAATGGAAGAGGCTGAAAGAGAGCCGAGCAGAGCTGAATTGCTAAATCTTTGGTTCCACAAGGAAGAAAAGAAGACTGAGCCAAAAATAAAGAAGACAATGAGGATTCTGGGTGCAGAAAACTTCTCTGGAGGTATTATTAGCTGGTTCTTCGATAGGGAACTACAGCTTTTTATTCTAAAGAGGAGAGATGGTCTCCAATACCTAAGGCGCAAGCTTAAAGTGTACAATACATTGCCGAAGGTAGAGGTGAAGGAGCTAGCATGGAAAGATTTAATCAATATCGGAAATGATCCCTATGCTGAAGTGATCGCTAAAATAGTCAGACGAGAAGGGAGATCCGGTAGGTTTGAGAGACTCAAACCAAGCTCTGGAAAAAGAGTTGAGGATACTTCAAGGATAGATCCTCATACACAACGACCATGGGCGAAAATGGTTTACAAGCCTGTCAAATGCTTAAGAAGGGTGCCAATGAAGAAGATGCCTCAAGATATTTTGAGCAACATGAAGTGGTGGTACCTTGATAATGAAACTGCTGAAGCCATCATGGAGGATCAAGACGACAAAGTTCTTTTGAAAGTGTATGATCCTCTGCATCTGATGAATCTATCAAAGGAAGATCTGAAGAAGCTTCATGGACAACATATCTTCTTTCATGAAGGATGGAGATCTGAAGCCAGAAAGTTCCAAAAAGTTGTCAGAGTATGTATAGATGCTGGTATATACGCAGGTAGTAGTATATATAGATCTAGTACTTAAACTTGATGTAAATAGTTAGAAGCTATCGTCAAGGGGGAGTCAGTTGGTACACCCTGTGTGACGATAGCAGTCTAAGCGATCTAACATTTTGGTTTAAGTAATATTAAAAGTATTGAGAATTAACGAGTGTTTTGATATATATGTTTATATATGTTTGACAGTTATTGATTGTATGTTTGAACTTGATGTAACGTATTACAAGAAGTTCAAACATAAAGTTCAAAGATAAATTCAAACATAAGTTAAAAACATAAGTTTCAAATACAAGTTAGTCAGATTCGAATTCTATAAGTATTGGCATTCGAATCTATGTCAGATTCGAATGTGATCCTAGGTACCGACGTACAAAGTGTCTTAGTTTGACTTAAGGTTTATTTTTAAAGCTAGCAAGACAGCGGTGACAGGTCTGTACCGACGTACAAAGCGACTTATCTTACTAACCCGAATCAAAATAGAGGCAACAGGTCTGTACTTACGTACAACAGAGTTACATGTTTTTGACTCTCAATTTTGTATGATTTTTCTATTCTTTCCATTTTAAGATGTATTTGATGTTGCTATACATCCCCAGAAAGTTTGCATACCTCATTTAGACTCAAAGTTTGTATGTCTTGTACATAAAAATTAAGACCGATTGGTCATACATCTAAGTTAGGGACACGTTTGATTTTTTCTTGAATATATTATTAGCCTTGGGACTCCCTATATGTATTATGCCTACCAACACATCAAACTAAAATAAAGTGTAACACTTAGAATTTTAGGTGCATTATGTGTGAAAGCCTAAACACTTAGAGTTTGTAACGACTGTGCTAATTTTTGTCACTTTGAACCTATGCATCTAAGAATAAACTCTTTTTATGATATTCTCTTTTTTTGTTGAACTTTTATGGTTTTCTCTCTTTTTTCTTTTGTTTTTCATAAGAAATAGGAATAAAAGAAGATAACCTACTAACTTACTAAAAATAGAAACTATCCTAATTTAGCAGACTTACTATAAAAAGGAAGAAATACTACAACTATAAAAGGAAAAAAACTTCTACTAAGGTCAAATTACTCTGGGTTGCGCATTCCATTTACTTGAATTAAATATTCAACCGTGACTTATCAAAGGCTTTGGTAAATAAGTCAGCATTATTATCGTCTGTTTCCACTTTTACCAATTTGATTTAGTTCTTTTCAGCACAATCACGAATAAAATGATGCCTTATGTCTATGTGCTTTGTTTTACTGTGTTTAACTGGATTATTTGTGATAGTGATTGTAGATTGGTTATCTATCCTAATAGGAGTTTGAGTGTAAGTCAAACTGTAATCCCGCAATAGTTGTTGTATCCACAGAACCTGTGAGCAGCAACTACCAGCAGCAACATACTCGGCCTCGCACGTTGACACGGCTACCGACGTCTGTTTCTTGCATTGCCAGGAAACCAGTCTCCCTCCTAGGAATTGACAACCTCCAGTTGTTGATTTGCGCGTTAAGCTGCATCCTCCGTAGTCAGAATCCGTGAACGCCTCCAATTCTAGATCTCCCTCCGCGTGATACCAAAGTCCCAGCTTCGGTTTCGACTTGAGGTATCGTAGAATCCGCTTCACAGCTTTCATGTGCATCTCCTTCGGATTAGCTTGAAACCTAGCACAAATACACACAGCAAACATGATGTCAGGTCTTGAAGCAGTTAAATACATAAGTGATCCAATCATGGCCCGATATAACGTCGGATCCACATCGGTATCACTTTCAGTACCCGGTCCGAGATTGTGATTCACTTGAATCGGCGTGCTGAAATGGGCAGTCAGTTTCGTTCCTTCCATCCCGAAGCGTTCTAATATGTCGTAGACATACTTCGTCTGATGGATAAACATACCTTCCTTCTTCTGGTCAACTTGTAACCCCAAAAAGAAATTTAACTCTCCCATTGCACTCATCTCGAATTTCGACTTCATCACCTTCTCGAAATCTTTGCACATTTGTTCGTCTGATGATCCAAAGATGATATCATCAACGTACACTTGTACCAAGATGAAGTGTTCTCTCTTTCTCTTAACGAACAGCGTACTATCTATCCTACCCCTTTCAAACCCGTTCTCTAATAAATGGTTCGATAAAGTCTCGTACCACGCCCTTGGTGCTTGATGCAATCCATATAGAGCCTTATCTAAACGATATACTCTATCTGGATATTTTGGATCTGTAAATCCGGGCGGCTGTTCTACATACACCAGCTCCTTCACTTTCCCATATAGGAAAGCACTCTTCACATCTAGTTCATATACCTTAAAGCCCTTGAAGGAAGCAAAAGCCAGAAACAACCTAATGGCTTCCATCCTTGCTACTGGCGCAAACACCTCATTGTAATCGATTCCCTCCTCTTGGTTGAAACCCTTTACAACTAACCTAGCCTTGTTGCGAGTGACTATACCCCGATCGTCTCTTTTGCACTTAAAAACCCATTTGGTTCCTATGGCAATTTCCCCTCGAGGTAATGGAACTAACTCCCACACTTCTAGTTTCCTAAACTGAGAGAGTTCTTCCTGCATCGCTTCAACCCAGGAGTTATCCTTTAGTGCCATTTGCACATTTTTAGGCTCTACTTGCGAGATGAAACAAGAATAGAGACAGGTATGATATGCCTCGGAGTCGTTTATCATCGACAACAACATAGTGTTGTTATTTAAACTACTCCTAGTCCTCACACCCTCATTAGGATTTCCTATGATGCTTTCTATAGGATGGTTTTTGTTGATCCTAGAGGTCTCTATCTCGTCAACTCTCAGATTATCTCCTAAGTTAGATCCTATTTCACCTAATGGGGGAACATCCTCAGATTCCACATTTTCCTCCTTGTGGACAGTTTCCTCAGAGTTGGAAAATTGTTGTCTGAGTTTGATTCTCAGTTGAAGGTGCTTCTGGATCAGCGACTTTTGGAGATCCATCTTCAGTCGAAGTAGGCTCGGAAGTGGATTGAAATGTAGTCCTCGGAAAGGTTTGACCTTCGTCATTCAGATGCAACGTCGCCATGTCTTTTTCGATTGTACCTGCATTTTCATCTAAAGGAATGTTAAATGACTCAAATAATTTATCATAGTCAAATATCCATTCCGGACCTGTTTGGGGTTCATGTGTATAACTTGTGACTTCAATGTTATACACAATTTCTACTGTACCATTCGTTTTGTTAAAAACCCGTTTGTTTGGTGAGTTCGGCACATAACCTAGGAAGTATCCTTCGTCAGCCTTTTCACCAAACTTAGGTTGATGTTTTGTTCGCAGTAAAGTACATGGTACCCCAAACGGTTTGAAGCCAGTTAAATTAGGTGGCCGTATATTCAAAATTTCATAACAGGTTTTGTTCAAAGTTTTGACAGTTAGGACCCGGTTTAAAATGTGACATGCGGTATTCACTGCCTCCCCCCAAAACATGGAAGGAAGCTTTGAATCCGAAAGCATAGTCCTAGCTGCCTCAATCAATGTCCTGTTTTTTCTTTCGGCCAGCCCATTTTGTTGAGGCTCATACGGTGCACTAAATTGATGCACTATGCCCTTTGATAGGCAATATACACCAATTACAGTGTTTTTAAATTCTGTTCCATTATCACTACGTATCCTTTTAACCCGTGTTCCATAGGAATTCTCCACTTGGTCTAAGAACCCGATGAGCTTGGAAGCCGTCTCGTCCATTGTACCGAGAAAGAAAACCCAAGAAAATCGTGAGTAATCGTCAGTGATAACTAAACAATACCAACTACCTCCTATACTCCTTTTGTTGATTGGTCCGAAGAGATCCATATGCAACAAATCGAATGTAGAGGTTATGGAGTTCTGAGTCTTGGACTTGTGTGCCTTCTTATGTTGTTTTCCCTTCTTGCATGGTAGACACTTGTCCTCGAACTGAAAACTCCTCATAGGCACACCTTGCACCAATCCATTTTTCGTTATATAGTTCATTTTTCTTAGGTGCAAATGTGCCATGCGTCTGTGCCACAACACTGATTTAGTCTCCGAAGCTTTTGACAATAAGCAGATCAGACCCATCGAAGTTTCCGGCTTGTTCATATCGAGCATGTACAAGTCATTCTTCCTTGGTGCCCGCATCAATATACATTCTTCAGGAATCTTGAACCCCGGTTTTAGCACTAACGCTTCAGTGTCAGTGAACAGCACTGAATTCTTCTTGTCACAGATTTGAGTTACACTAATGAGATTGTGAACCAGTTTATCAACGTGATAAACTTGATCCAACTTGATCGTCCCATTAGTGACCACTCCAGTACCCGTGATGTTTCCTCCTTTATTTCTCGCGAATGATACAAATCCCCGATTCCCACCCTTGAAGTCTGTAAGGAGACTTCTTTCCCCTATCATGTGCCTGGAGCATCCACTGTCGACGAACCATTTGTTGTTTGGACCTGTGGTGATCTCCTGCACATGAAAGAAAATAGGTTAGTTATCACGGGGAACCCAAGCCATAACTGACTTGGTTACACCATTCTCGTCCACATACTTAAACTCTTTCAAATACCCATCTCGCCTTTCAGGTGACTTGGGTCGTTGAACAGGAGTTTGTTGTGGTGCCGAGTGATGTAAATTCACTCTTTTCCGTTGTGTAGGCATTTGTTGTGGAGCTCTTGAATAATTCCGATTATATTGCATTTCAGATTGAGATCCCTGAGCTCTAACCGGTGTGTGATGTCTAATAGGAGTGTGATTACTCCTAACAGATTCGAGCGCCGCAAACTCGAAAAACGGCTAATACTTCGATTTCTTAACGTTTTGCAGATTAAATCAATATTTTTACAACGAAAAATATTGATTTCGATCAAAAACGTGAAAAACACGAAGTATTTCCCGGATGACAATTTGCTAAGCTCGAAAAACACGAAAAACACGAACTTGAGAGAATAACCGTCCAAAAGCGTCAAGAAACCTAGGATGTATCTAGATGAACACGAAGAACACCCCGTAGGCTCTGATACCACTTAAACGGTCAACACACTACGGATCTATCTAGACGCGAGACCGTCAACGAGTGCGGAATCCTCGTTAACGGGTTGACGGTAACAACTCTCACACGGAACACGAAGACTATCAACGAGCTGTACGAACTAACAAGAACGCACCTACTGGAAGATTCTCTCCGAAAGAACACTCAATTAGCTGATAAACTCGAGATCGCCTATTTGCTTAATCCCTCATGAATTCTGCAAAAGTCCCTTAATAATTCGAGTCTATCCCTAATTATAGATGCTAATTCGAGTCTGCCATGGGCCAAACTCGAATCAGGCCCAAGGCCCATTCGAGTTTGTCGTCTAGACACTCTCGAATCTACCTTATGAGGAACATTCGAATCTGTCTAAGTGATACATTCGAATTTGTCTTAGATTCGAATGTCAATCCTTAGTGAATTCGAATTTACTCTTTCACCTATTTAACTTAGAATTGAAAC
This sequence comes from Centrapalus pauciflorus, assembly GCA_020465985.1. Classification (NCBI taxonomy): domain Eukaryota; kingdom Viridiplantae; phylum Streptophyta; class Magnoliopsida; order Asterales; family Asteraceae; genus Centrapalus; species Centrapalus pauciflorus. The sequence goes on along the minus strand of JAANYP010007808.1, from coordinate 80,119 downwards.
TTATGTTTTTAACTTATGTTTGATTTTATCTTTGATCTTTATGTTTGAACTTCTTGTAATACGTTACATCAAGTTCAAACATACAATCAATAATAATTATCAAACATATATAAACATATATATCAAACACTTGCTAATACCACAATGTTGGATCACTTAGACTGCTATCATCACACAGGGTGTACCAACACTCTTTGCGCAGCAACTCTAGCAGCTCTCTAAGATGCACAGCATGCTCAGCTTCGGTTTTCGAGTAGATGAGAATATCGTCTATAAAGACGATAACAGACTTATCGAGCATTGGTCTACAAACGCGGTTCATCAGATCCATGAACGCCGCAGGAGCATTTGTAAGACCAAAGGGCATAACAAGAAACTCGTAATGCCCATATCTAGTATGGAAAGCTGTTTTGGGAATATCTTCTTCACAAACTTTGAGCTGATGATACCCAGATCTAAGATCGATCTTCGAGAACTAACTGGCTCCCTGAAGCTGATTGAAAATATCGTCTATTCTGGGCAACGGATATTTGTTCTTTATTGTTACCTTGTTCAACTCCCTATAATCAATGCACATCCGGAGAGTCCCATCTTTCTTCTTAACAAAAAGAACAGGAGCTCCCCAGGGAGATGAACTTGGTCGTATAAGTCCCTTGTCAAGCAATTCTTGCAATTGCTTCATCATTTCTTGCATCTCAGCAGGTGCAAGTCTATACGGGGCTCGAGCAATTGGTGCCGCGCCGGGCACTAATTCAATTCTGAACTCCACCTGACGGTTTGGTGGGAGTCCAGAGATGTCCTCGGGAAAGACATCGGGAAACTCGGAGGCTATCAGTACCTCGGCTAAAGCTTTCTTTTCAGACTTAGCATCTATCGCATATGCTAAGTATGACACGCAACTCTTAGCTATATGTTTCCTAGCTTTGACTACAGAAATTAAGCATATTTCACCTGTCTTTATGTCACCGTAGATGCAAATATTGCGGCCATTCGGTGTAGTGAGCTTTATCAACTTCTTCTTGCAGACAATGTTAGCGTCATGATAATTAAGCCAATCCATACCCACGATGACGTCGAATTCGTGAAAGTCCATCGGGATAAGGTCCAGTTGGAAAGTACAGTTGTCGAACAGAATGATGCAGTCACGATAAATTTTATCGGTAGACACACTTACATTACTAGCCGTTTCAATATCAAAGATAACAGGTAGAGTAGTCGGTGCAATTCCAAGTTTAGATGCAAATGAATTTGATATGAAGGAACGGTTGGCTCCTGAATCAAAAATAACTCTAGCAGGTACGGAGTTAACGAGAAACATACCAGATACCACATCTGGTATTTCCTTTGCTTGCTCGGCCGTTATTTGGAATGCGCGATTCTGACTCCGAGCTGGCTCGTTACGGCGACTAGTACCTCCTCGCGATGTGCTATGTCGGGCCGGTTGATTTTGTCTTTGCTGTTGTTGTTGATATTGTTGCTGAGGTCGGTATTGCTGCTGCTGCAATCGCGGATGATGCTCTGCACTCGGATAAATTATGCTGAACGGATGCGTACATGCATGCTCATTATGTCCGGGGCGTAAACATTTGTTGCAAACTTTAATTTTGTTTGGACATTCTTCACTGCTATGTCCTATGTTGTTGCACACGTAGCACGACACATCATTGGGACGCCCAATGTGTGACTTGTGGCAGCGGCGACACTGCCTCGGCTCAGAATGTACCGCATAAGATCGAGATTGCTGTGCCGGAGGTGAGCTAAACTGCCGGTATTGAGACTGCTGTGGCTGAGAATATCTGGATGAAGATCCAGAATAACTGCCAATGCGTGATTTCTTGGGCGGTGATGGACATGTCGGGTTAACAGATGAAGCAGGAACTCCTCCAGCTCGAATAAAGTCCTGCTCGAGAATTCGAGCAGCTTCAACACAGTCAGCATAGTTGGTATATCTCTGGTGCTTCAAGAACTTCTTATATTCGGGATGCAGACCCATCAGAAAACGGTCGATCTTTCGCTCCTCTGTAGCAACTTGGTAGTCAGACAGCAGGCTAAGTCGAGTACATTCAATCTCATACTCAGTCACCAATTTGGTTCCCTGAGTAAGCGACATCAGCTTCTCTTCCAAACGCTTCTTTTCATCAGCCGGGTAGTACTGACGAAAGAAAATAACTTTGAAGTCATCCCAAGATAGGGACTTAATCCAGTTGGCTCCGTGCATGTTCTCCTGAGATCTCCACCACATAACAGCGCCACCCTCGAACAGTGTAGTAGCAAAGCTGATCTTTGATTCTTCAGCACAGTCGCTAATAAGAAATATGCGCTCGATGCCAATAATCCACTCGAGCGCTTCGATCGAATTTGCAGCTCCTTTGAAAGGTTGAGCTCCGCAAGCTTTGAAGTAACGGAAGTTGCAGCCCTTAGAAGGGACTACAGGAGCTTCCTCCTCGTCAGTGTCGTCGTCACGACGTCCAGTGTCATCATGTTGCTTCTTCCTACGCTCTTCTCTACGCCTAGTTTCGGCTTCATCACGAGCACGAAACTGATTCAAGAACTTAGCTTGACGCTCGTTATTCTCATTTAGCATGGTTTGCATTATTTGCATGATCTGTTCAGGAGTGAGTCCACCTCGAGCTCTTTCACCAGACCAGACATGTTCTGAAATTATATAAATAGTGCTTGCATAAGAATAGGCATAATTCCTATTCTACCCCATTTCCCAATTCCTAAAGCAAAGTCAAAGCCTATCTCAGGTCAAGTTAAAGCCTAGATATTCAAAGCTAGTATCTTTGCTTAAAAGTTTGAGTCCAAGTGTTATTGCTAACACTTGAATCCCTCAAACTAATGCTCTGATACCATCCTGTGACATCCATGCTTTAATCACGCTTGCTTATCCCAGGAATAATAATACTTGCATAAAGCTAAATAAAATATTACAATAAGTCATGCACTACACGTGCTACAAGGTTACAGTACTAAGTTGCTAAAAGCATCACAATATAAATAAAAGCAGCTACCCAAAACCCAAAGCACCATAAAGCTATACCACAAGCTGAAAGTGAGCTATGTCCTCTGGGTTGATCAGAAAATAGACCTAAGCAGAAGGTCCAGCTTGCTCTTTACCTTTTCCTGTAAAAATTGTGAGTAGCAACTGTAAGCTAATTGCTTAGTGAGTAAATAGATATTCATGAATGCATGTAAAATATGTGGCGAAAGTGCCTATAAAGGCTTGTTATGCTTGCTTGCTTGCTTAATACCCAGAAAGAATGCTTGCCCAATTGAGACATTTCACGCAGAAAGGAGATGCCACCACTAGGGGTTACCGCTTCCGATGATCAGTCGGTGATACGGGGCTAGCTACCCGCATAATACTTGGGATAGTGGTGAGCATCAGAATTGCTTGCTTGCTAAGTATAATGCTTATGAATATGCACAAAGAAACGCTCAAACAAAGCTTGCTGTATAGTATGCAGAAATAATAACCAGATAGCAAATAAATATGCACATTAATAGATCAGGTGTAAGATCCGGCTAAGCTGGGCATCACCTGTACCACAGTGTTCGCCTTCACTCACAAAAGTCTATTGAATTCCAAAGAAGTCATATAGAAGCAATTTATGTCTCAATTTCATATAAAACATGTAAACAAGAATAACTATTACTCACAGTACTGTCTTATGCTTCGAAATATTCTGAAATGCTTGCTCGGGCTTATCTAGACTTTAATATTTTGTGGCACTGGCTTTGACTCGTAACTGGGCTAAACTGCTTAATTAAATATCTGTAATTTAACATTACAGAATATATGCTAAATTAATAATGCTAGCTTAAAATTCTAGTATTTACAAACCATAACTTCTAGTTAAATATCTTGCTAGATATTTTGTTAATTTACGCGTTGCTCATGAATTTTATCAATTTATTCAAATTTGTGGTGTGGTTTTCGAATTTATATATTAAATTCGAGTAATTACCAACTTGAAAACATTAAATTCGAATATGCATGCTCAAATTCGAACCCACCTTCGAATTTAATGTCAAAACCAAATCATATTCTCAATTTAAGGGTTAAAGTCGAATGATGGACTTAATTTCGAATCTACATTCGAATTTAGGGTTAAATTCGAAGCCTTGATTCGATTTTATCTAAAATTCGAGTTTGTTCTATGTATTTCAAGTTTGTTCTTGGCATCTTGAATTTGTTCATAAGTTACAGCTTTAAATCATTCATTTCTAAGTCTAAAATCACTAATATGTTAAGTATTAGTCCTAGGTTCGATTATATCGTACATAATCTAACAGAATTGAGCTAAAACTCAAGCTAAATAGCTTAAAATCAAACCAAAGATGGGAATATGTAGCTTTCTTCAAAACCGAAAATGCAGAAAACAAAAATGACGATTTTTACCTCAAAGTCGAATCAAATCTCACATGCAATAGCAATTCCGTGTAGTACTCTTCGAGATCTTTCTGATGACGTATAAAACTCGAGATTTGGCCGGTCGGTTTGGGAGAAAAGTTAGAGAGAAGTTCGGGCTTCTAGAGAGAGAGGCTCTCCATTTGGCCATGTCGATTGTTGTCCCATCCACCAGCTGTAGAACAATGGGGACTTCATCACGGCTTAGTTGGTCGAATGAACCAACCTTACTTCCGAAGCACATCACCACTGAGGCAAATAGAAAACTGTAGGTCGCTGACAGGTCCTTCCTAAACAATGTTGCTTCGATTTTGGGTTCTGCTACACCACAGAAGCGTAGCAGATTGCCCATTTGATCATCTTCAGGTTGAGGCATGTCATATGGGTCAGCAGTTGGCAGATGAAAAACCTCCCTGAGAAGATCAGTTGTTATCTCAATGGTCTGAGTGCCATTGAGAATAGTCCCCTTTATGACTTGGTGTTAGGGTTGTAGGCACAAGTGTACCAAAACTCGTACACCATCTCCTGGTACAGGACACCAGGAGTGGCAGTCATAGCATAGTTCAACGGATGAACTTTGAGAAATTCCACCAACTGTTCATAACCCTTCCCAACATAGTTTTTGGGAATAGTGAGGTTAGCAATGTAGTTAGTGGGTTTGATGGTCAGCATTGTGGTAACTGATGAGTGTTTAACTACATCATCACCAACGAACACTGGAAGAAAGAGATTGTTTCTTTGAGCCATTTGTGAAGGATTGGGGTTTGGAGAAGCAGAAGACACTTAGTCAATTTAGGGTTCTTGAGGAATTCTGGAAATAGTGAGGAAGACGAAGATGAAACAGTAGGGGGTATTTATAGGATTTGAAAAAGTCGTTAACGGAAAATGGAACGGTTGTCCATGTCAGACCGTTTGTCAGACCACTTGAGCCCTTTTTAATCACTAACACATGTAACCCACATTATCCGCAGTAGTTAAGTTAAATAAAAACAAAAATTAAGTAACTTAATTGTGAAGAAAGGTAATTGAACTAATGGTCTAAGCTGATGGTCAAACCTATTGTAACATCCTAAAATCTAAATTATTGTAATTTAGATTAATTGGTTGGATATTTGGTAATTAAAGATAATTAAGTTGGATTACGAAATATGATTATGTATTTGGATGATTAAAAGTTGATTGCTATTTTAAGAAATTAAGAAATTTGAGAATTTCAATTTTAGTTATTTAGTATGATTATTAAAAATGTTAGTAATGATAAAACTAAGATAAAATCAGTATTTAATGGAACCTAATAAGTTGAGGGGTTAAATGTGTCAAAGTTGGAAAATTGGAATAAAGAGGCCCATGTCTTTCATTTTGAATGAAAGACAATATCTCACTACTCTCTCTCTAGAATTCAAACACTCTCTAAATCTCTGCTGGAATTCGAAAATTTGGAAGGAGATTCGTGGATTTAACTGATAATTCACAAGAATCAAGTGGATTAAAGGTAAGAAAGTTATTACTAAATCCTTGAGTTTTATTTTGAAGAATAAAGATGCAAATTCGGATTTATTAATCTGATGAAATGATGTTGCATGTGTATTATTCAAGTTGGAAATCATCAGTTGAAGTCCCTTGAAGGTTCAGAAAGAAGAATCAACCGTTGAATCAACCAAAAAGGTGAGAAATCTAAGTTTTTGTAAATAATTGTGTTCTTGAGAAAATATCCATGTTTTGGACAAATCTGGATGAATTACTATGTTTTAGATGGGGAAAATGATGTAAAAACACTCAATATATAGTAATATATCAAATGTATGGATTGCATGTCACTATAAATTAGTTTTGGAAATGTTTGAGTAAAATCCGTAAGTTGCGACCTGCATATCTGCAAGTGAACTCGGCGAGTTCAGGGGGAACTCGGCGAGTTCTCAAGAACATATGAACAAATCTTCAAAAATTCATAAGTGTTGGATCCGAATTCGGTTGGGACCCGAATTCGGATGTGACCCGAACTTAGTTAGGACCGAAATCAAATAAAGAACCGAACTCGGATGGACCCGAATTCGGATGGGTCAATGTACTTCGGATGTGTCCGAAATCCGGCTGAGGATCCGAAATTCGGACATGAACTCGGCGAGTTCTATGGGGAACTCGGCGAGTTCTATGCTGTGCATGTGTAATTCGGATGGGTTATTAAGGACCCGAATTTATGGACCATTGAACATACTTTTGAGATAACTTTTGTAACATATTACGGTAAATAAAGGAGGGTTAATTGGGAAATAATAACACCTCGAGTGATGAGATTTAAATGTGAGTTTCGGATAACGGATCTAAATGTTGTAACCCTTTTAAATTGAACGACTTGATGTACATTTGTTGAGGAACATGTGTATGATATGATTTTATTATGGAAATGTAACAGGTCCCTTGTGGTGTTGTTTAACCCACAGTGGGGTACTTTGTGATCCGGTTGAAAGCCCGAGGAGAAATAAAATTTGAATAAAGATAATAACGCACCCACTGTGAGTACCTTTGATTTTAACATTGCTGCATCTGCATTATGTTTGCATTGCCTGCTGAGGCATGTTGTTTCATATTCGTTTGTCATTCTACTAACATGCGTATATGTTGATGCACATTCATACTTGTTGCATGTCCGTTCATTTGTTGTGCATCCTTTCGATGGACCTGCGTGGTCGCATCTGTACTCTGATGTTACTGTGCTATATGACCAAGAGTTTGACACCTCTGTGGTCAGGATAGACAGTAGGTCATCCCCGATGTAATGTCTGCCTCAGATGGTTGGTTATTCTTATGCCGAGTGTCAGCTCGAAGGAGCTGCGGCTCGGGTTTGCGTACTTGGAGTACTTGTGGGGTATACGGTATGTGTTACCGCGGTTACCCTGGGTGGCACCATAATGATTTGTAGAATGTGTAAAATCATATGGTATTCACTAAGCTTTAGCTTACCCCTTCAGTTGTTGAATTTTTACAGGAAAATGGAAGTCTACAGCTGGACCATCTAGCTAGGAAATCTATTGAAGTATTTGAAGATTTCCACTGTTTATCTTGGTATTTGTTCTATGGAAACAATGTTGTAATGAATTTGGGATAATGTATTAATTTGAGTTGGTAGATTTAGACGTGTAACCTTTGTAGCACCGTAGGGTGTTAGACTCTGTTGTAATACTTTTATTTATGTATTTTGCTTCCGCACTATTATTAAGCTATCGGATCATTATGTTATCTGTTTGTTGGTGATTAATCCTGGGTGAACTGTAAATGGTGGTTAATGTGGCAAGGGTGTCACAGCTTATGGTATCAGAGCAGTAGTTTGAGATTCAAGTGTCCGTGAGGTCTTGGTCTCAAACATTAAGTGATGATATGTAGTGATTGTAAGTAATGATCTGAACTAAGATAGGATATGATCTAGTGCTTTTTAGGAAAGTGACTTCCATACGGGACAACATGTGTTGTAGTTAACAATGTGATGGGATCACTAAATGATTTATATGTTTTATATTTCAGAACATGTCTGGAGGAGGAATGACGCCACGAGAAACTAGGGAAATGATACTATCAATGATGGCAGAACAAAACAGAATGATTCAAGATCAATTTCGGGCACGAGATGAGGCCAAAGTTAAAAGAAAAGAAGACAAGAGAAAAGAAAAGATGGAACATGAAAGTAATTATGTTGTGGATGACGTAAACCTTAGGAATAAAGCGAAACGTAAAGACAAGGGCAAGGAAAAGATTGAGTATGAAACCAGAATTAATAAGAATTACATGAACTATGTAATTAAATCATTCAAAAACTGGCAACCACCAACATTCTCTGGATCTCTGAGAATTGAGGAATCAGAAATGTGGATTACAATTATGGAACAAATTTTTACGGAAATGAATTGTAAGGATGAGTACAAGGTATTTTTGGCTAAGGATCAATTGATTGGACAAGCCAAGAAATGGTAGAACTGTTGGGAAAGAGAATTGGGATCAGAACTGATTACTTCCTTTAGTTGGGAACAATTCAAGTTGTTGTTTAGTAGGCAATATGGTGAGCCTGATGTCGTACCTCATGTTGATCCTGAAGAAAGAGCTATCGGAAAGATTGCAAATTCTGGAGGTGATAAACTAAATGGACCGTATTTGATGTCAAGAACAAATAAACGTGATAGATGTAGAAGATGTCGACATTGTAACCAGTTTGGACATAAGGCTGACAAATGTCCAAGTAAGGCCGATGCTTGTTATAATTGTGGAAAAGTGGGTCATTTTAGCAGAACTTGCAAATTTCGAACAAAGAAATAACATGTACTAGTATTAGATGATGAAATTATGAATAATAGGTTCAACAAAGGAGATAGTTGAGACTATTGTTAAAACTTTTGTAACTTAAAATTTCGGAATTAGAAGAGATACCTTAAGATTCTATATGTAATATTTTATCGAAGTTTTATGATTCTAAAGTTAACATGAACTTGAGTAATATGAAATGTTATTACTAATATAGGTATAATCATGTTTGTGAATGAGAATACTCGAATATATAAATAGGCATTAGATGAATAGCCAAGATGGATTTGAAAGCTTTGAATTGGAAAAGATGTTATAGATATCATGGAATTTATGAACGAGTTTTAAAGTTGTAATAAAGTTTAAGTTTGACCATAATGGGTTAAAGAATTGGAAATTAATTGTATTAGTCTTATATATGATATGTTGAAGGATTGATAACAACTTGTAATTGTTATCATAAACTATGTAGCATTAGCTTATATTAAGAGAAACTGTATGTTACACTGTGTTGATATTTTGACTTAAAAAGGGTTGTGGTTAAGAACAACAGGATTCGAATTGTTCGTGAGAATTTTGATGTAGTTGGAATCAAAGAGACTGTTTCAATATTGGTATATATGAATATTATATGAGGAAAGCAAATCTAGGAATTATGGAGAAAGCATACGAGGGTATGATAATACATGGAAAATACATGATAATTTTAAAAGAGAAATTGAAATATGCAATGCGAAGTGTAAAGTAAGAAATGAATGTGAAGTATAATCGATCGGAAGGGGGATATAATACTTAATGAAATGGAGATTTGATCAACCATAAAAAGTTTAAAGAGACTTTGGACACTTAGGAAATTGCTTATACAACAAAGAAAAGTCTGGTACTACGATTCGGAATCTAAGGAGGATTCGGAGGCGGTCATGAGTAGTGTATGATTTTAGTGACGACTGATTATTTGTATCTACTACTTTTGCTCAACAAGTGTTGATGCCTTGGTCTAAGTTGTTTATTGTGATTGATGTTGAAACTGTTAAGTAACAAAATAGTTAACGTAAATCATGTGTATCATGATTGTACTCTAGTGATTGAAAAGGTTGTCTTCAATCCTGACTTGATCCCAAAAGAGATCGGTGATTTGATATGAAAATTGGAATGAATTGGTTGTGTATATGTAATGAGACGCATGTAGTTTGCAATAAAGGAATAATAAAGATAATTACGCCGGAGGGGCGGGAAAATTGTATACACGGGGATAGGAGAAGTGGGGATCAATGTCTATTGATGGTTGTTAGGTCCCGAAAGCTGATTGCTTAGGGCTGTGAGTCTTGTTTGGTATATGTTATTGATACCAAGATTGAAGAGAAAACTGTGGCCGATGCGCCTGTTGTCCCAAATGTTTCCATATGTGTTTCTGGAAGACTTGTTTGGTGTGGCACCTGAAAGACAAGAAACAAATTCTGTGTTGACTTGATCCCTGGAGCTTCTCCAAAAGTTTGTTATTCGTACTGTCTTGTATCTACTGAATGTGCATAGATTAAAGTGATTTGAACAAATTGACTATAATAAATAAATATCCGCTGCCGGGAAATGATGATTATTCAATTAGCTACATGAGAGCTCATTATTTTTCTAAGATTGATCTACGAATGGGATATGATTAGTTGAGGTCCAAAGAGGGAATGTACTGAAATTGGCTTTCAAGGATAGTTATGAGCGCTACGAGTCTCTGATTACGACATTTTGATTGATTAACACCCCAGCTGTTTTATGAACATTATGAACAGGGATTTGTATAACAATGTTGAAGGAATCGGTAATTGTAATTATCGAAGATATTTTGGTGTAAGTGTAAAGTTGAATATAACAAATCGTGAGTTTTGATTACAATGGGTTATATTTTCTAGTATGTGGTTTCTGGAGTTGAGATCTCGGAGGATTCCGCTAAAAGTGTAGCGATTGAGAATTTGGAAGTTGTCTTGCAGTATTACAGATTTAAGAAATTTTCTACAATTGGTAAATTGTAGACAGGCTGATTTAAATGGGAATGTATATACCAACTCGAGATAGTTATTATTTGGAAGACTTGCACAGATTTGCGTGAGTAAGGTTATTATTTTTATGGAGCTCTAAAATCGATTATGTTTGATTGGAAGAGTCGGTTCATTTTCAACTCTTGGTTTACTTTACAAGTGGGATTAGGCACACACATAGCTCTGGGTACAGTTTATCGACCCCCGACAGATGGTCAAAAGGAATGGACTATTTTCACATTGGAATACATGATGAGATCATGTATTTTGGATTTAAGTATCAACTGAAAGGATAAATTACTTAGATGGAATTTTTGTATAGCACTATCTATCATAATTAAAATCAAGAAAACACCGTTTAAAGCTTTGTACGGGAGAACATGTAAAACCCCTACATGTTGGAAAGAAATTGAAAGAACTCTGATTGATGAGTCTGTGATATGAAAGAAGAGTTATAATGATGAGACACCTAAATCAATCAACTTTGAGGTAAACGATGTAGCATATTTGTTAATATCACCGATGAGGTGTGTTTGCTCATTTAGAATAACAGAAAAGTTAGGAATCTGTTATCTCATTGGGAATTAGATAAGGAAATATCGAAATAACACTTGGTGTTTCATGTGGAAAGCTTTATGAAATCTTCCCAACTGGTAATGAAGATTAGGTTGATTATACTGAATTAGAAATTTAAGAAAGGGTAGTATATGTTGAAAAGCCGGAATATATTATGGATATGGAAGTAAAGAAGTTAAGAAACAAAGAAATTAAAATGGTACTGATACGTTGGAAGCATCACAAAGAAATAGATCACATTTGAGAGACAAAAGCCGATACGACGAATAAGTATAAGTACGTTTGAATTCAAATAACTTCGAGGACGAAGTTTGAGCGTGGTGAAGCCCATGCTGTAACATCCTAAAATCTAAATTATTGTAATTTAGATTAATTGGTTGGATATTTGGTAATTAAAGATAATTAAGTTGGATTACGAAATATGATTATGTATTTGGATGATTAAAAGTTGATTGCTATTTTAAGAAATTAAGAAATTTGAGAATTTCAATTTTAGTTATTTAGTATGATTATTAAAAATGTTAGTAATGATAAAACTAAGATAAAATCAGTATTTAATGGAACCTAATAAGTTGAGGGGTTAAATGTGTCAAAGTTGGAAAATTGGAATAAAGAGGCCCATGTCTTTCATTTTGAATGAAAGACAATATCTCACTACTCTCTCTCTAGAATTCAAACACTCTCTAAATCTCTGCTGGAATTCGAAAATTTGGAAGGAGATTCGTGGATTTAACTGATAATTCACAAGAATCAAGTGGATTAAAGGTAAGAAAGTTATTACTAAATCCTTGAGTTTTATTTTGAAGAATAAAGATGCAAATTCGGATTTATTAATCTGATGAAATGATGTTGCATGTGTATTATTCAAGTTGGAAATCATCAGTTGAAGTCCCTTGAAGGTTCAGAAAGAAGAATCAACCGTTGAATCAACCAAAAAGGTGAGAAATCTAAGTTTTTGTAAATAATTGTGTTCTTGAGAAAATATCCATGTTTTGGACAAATCTGGATGAATTACTATGTTTTAGATGGGGAAAATGATGTAAAAACACTCAATATATAGTAATATATCAAATGTATGGATTGCATGTCACTATAAATTAGTTTTGGAAATGTTTGAGTAAAATCCGTAAGTTGCGACCTGCATATCTGCAAGTGAACTCGGCGAGTTCAGGGGGAACTCGGCGAGTTCTCAAGAACATATGAACAAATCTTCAAAAATTCATAAGTGTTGGATCCGAATTCGGATGTGACCCGAACTTAGTTAGGACCGAAATCAAATAAAGAACCGAACTCGGATGGACCCGAATTCGGATGGGTCAATGTACTTCGGATGTGTCCGAAATCCGGCTGAGGATCCGAAATTCGGACATGAACTCGGCGAGTTCTATGGGGAACTCGGCGAGTTCCATGCTGTGCATGTGTAATTCGGATGGGTTATTAAGGACCCGAATTTATGGACCATTGAACATACTTTTGAGATAACTTTTGTAACATATTACGGTAAATAAAGGAGGGTTAATTGGGAAATAATAACACCTCGAGTGATGAGATTTAAATGTGAGTTTCGGATAACGGATCTAAAAGTTGTAACCCTTTTAAATTGAACGACTTGATGTACATTTGTTGAGGAACATGTGTATGATATGATTTTATTATGGAAATGTAACAGGTCCCTTGTGGTGTTGTTTAACCCACAGTGGGGTACTTTGTGATCCGGTTGAAAGCCCGAGGAGAAATAAAATTTGAATAAAGATAATAACGCACCCACTGTGAGTACCTTTGATTTTAACATTGCTGCATCTGCAGTATGTTTGCATTGCCTGCTGAGGCATGTTGTTTCATATTCGTTTGTCATTCTACTAACATGCGTATATGTTGATGCACATTCATACTTGTTGCATGTCCGTTCATTTGTTGTGCATCCTTTCGATGGACCTGCGTGGTCGCATCTGTACTCTGATGTTACTGTGCTATATGACCAAGAGTTTGACACCTCTGTGGTCAGGATAGACAGTAGGTCATCCCCGATGTAATGTCTGCCTCAGATGGTTGGTTATTCTTATGCCGAGTGTCAGCTCCAAGGAGCTGCGGCTCGGGTTTGCGTACTTGGAGTACGTGTGGGGTATACGGTATGTGTTACCGCGGTTACCCTGGGTGGCATCATAATGATTTGTAGAATGTGTAAAATCATATGGTATTCACTAAGCTTTAGCTTACCCCTTCAGTTGTTGAATTTTTACAGGAAAAGGGAAGTCTACAGCTGGACCATCTAGCTAGGAAATCTATTGAAGTATTTGAAGATTTCCACTGTTTATCTTGGTATTTGTTCTATGGAAACAATGTTGTAATGAATTTGGGATAATGTATTAATTTGAGTTGGTAGATTTAGACGTGTAACCTTTGTAGCACCGTAGGGTGTTAGACTCTGTTGTAATACTTTTATTTATGTATTTTGCTTCCGCACTATTATTAAGCTATCAGATCATTATGTTATCTGTTTGTTGGTGATTAATCCTGGGTGAACTGTAAATGGTGGTTAATGTGGCAAGGGTGTCACACCTATGATGAGCAGGGTCATCACAAGCTGTTCACTCTTCAAGCTGTTCCTTCAACCTGTTCAGCTATATAAGAACAGGTTGTGTTCAATAGCTTATCAGGTTACAAGACAATGTCTTGTAAATCAGTGTGAAGGAGTGAGCAGGGTGGAGAATGGACCATTAGAGCAGGCTGGACGAGTAAACTGTTTTTGTTTAGCCTGTTGTATGTTCAAGCTATTCAAAAATTTCAGAAAAATGGCTAAGTACAGAATATGCATAACCTGTTCTGTCTAAGCTGTTCTGAGAAACTTGAGCAGCGTGAGACATACAAAGTTTTAGACCTTTGAGGACACTTAGTCACTTTTGTTCAACATGCCCAGCTTGCTGACAAGGTAATTAAACCTGGTCTCATCAAGAGGTTTGGTGAAAATATATGCAAGCTGTTCATTAGTGGAAGTAAAACTTACCTCCACATTACCTTTCTGAATGTGATCCCTGATGAAGTGATGTCTGACCTCAATATGCTATGTTCTTGAATGAAATACTGGATTGTTGGAGATGGCTATGGCACTTGTGTTGTCACACAAGATAGGAGTTTTCTTATACACAAGCCCATAGTCGCTGATGCTGCATCCACAAAATCTGCCCACAGCAGCTTCCAGCAGCAATGTACTCAGCTTCAGCAGTAGAAGTAGACACTGAGTTCTGCTTCTTGCTACACCAGCTTATCAACTTACCACCAAGGAGTTGACATCCACCTGTTGTACTTTTCCTGTCTAGCCTGCAGCCTGCAAAGTCAGAATCTGAATAACCTGTTAGTTCAAGGCTTGAGTCTTTGGGATACCAAAGACCCAAACCTGATGTGCCCTTCAGGTATCTGAAGATTCTTCTAACAGCAGCTAGATGAGATTCCCTTGGGTCAGCTTGAAACCTAGCACACAAACAGGTGGCAAACATAATATCAGGTCTACTAGCAGTTAAGTATAGCAAGCTCCCAATCATACCTCTGTAAGCTGTTATTGAAACAGCTTTGCCACTGGCATCAGCATCCAATTTTACATTGGTTGCCATTGGGGTTTTAATAGGAGAACTTTGATCAAATTTAAACTTTTTCAAGAGATCTAAAGTATACTTTCTTTGATTTATAAAAATTCCAGTTGAGGTTTATTTAACCTGTAATCCTAAAAAGAAAGTAAGTTCTCCCATCATACTCATTTCATATTTGGATTTCATGAGTAATGAAAAATTCTTGCAAAACTGCTCATTGGTAGAACCAAATATTATGTCATCCACATAGATTTGAACAAGCATAATATCAGACTTCACCTTCTTTATGAACAGTGTGGTATCCACTTTACCTCTAGAATACCCATTGCTCATAAGAAATTCAGTAAGAGTGTCATACCAGTCTCTAGGGGCTTGTTTGAGACAATAGAGAGCTTTGTCCAACTTATAGACAACACCTGGATGTTGTTTAGTTTCAAAACCTGGAGGATGCTTGACATAAACTTCTTCTTGCAGCTTCCCATTCAAAAATGCACTCTTCACATCCATTTGAAATACCTTAATGCTCTTATGAGCAGCATAGGCTAGATACAAACGAATTGCTTCAAGCCTTGTTTCTCTCAAACTGATTGAGTTCTTCTTGCATGGCAGTGATCCAGTTGGCATCTTTTAGTGCTTCATCTACCTTCTTTGACTCCATTAGTGAAACAAAACTGGAGAACATGCAGATGTTCCCTAAGCTGTCCCACCTTGTTTGTACCCCTTTGTTGATGTCACCAATTATTTGATCATTGGGGTGACATCTGATCCACTTAGGGTCATTCTTCAATGAGGATCCTCCTGAGTTATCAGCAGCTTCAGCAGGTCCTGTTGAACAGCTCTCAAGATTTTCAGACACACTTTTGTCTTGAGCCTGTTCACTTGTTGAACATGACTGACCACTGTTGAACATATCAGCAGAGGAACCAGGTAAATCAGCATTGATAGGTTCAGGACATGCAGTTGTAATTAAGTCAGTACACTTATTCACAAAGGATGTATTGACATAATCATCATCATGCCCATCATGGTTAACAGGTTCCACACTAGATGTAGTGGAAGCTTTTAAGTCCTCTTCACTGTTTGAATGCATGAGATCATCAAAGTTTAATTCTCCTGAAACTGATTCAGGAACAGCTTTGGTGGAAGCATTCTTGGACTCTTCAAAGGTTACATTGATAGATTCATCTATCACCTTTCTTTTGTTGTTGTACACTCTGTAGGCTTTGGAGATAGCAGAGAATCCAACAAACACACCTTCATCAGCTTTTGGTTCAAACTTTGCCAATTGGTCCCTTTGATTCAGAATGAAGCAGGGACACCCAAACACATGGAAGTAACTGACATTTGGCTTCCTCCTTTTGAGCAGCTCATATGGAGTCTTGTTAAACCTTTTGACCACTAAGGATCTGTTTCGGGTGAAGCAGGCAGTGTTAACAGCTTCAGCCCAAAATGATGAAGGTAACCCAGATGCACACAGCATGGTTCTAGCAGCTTCAATGAGAGTTCGGTTTCTCCTTTCAGCAACTCCATTTTGTTGTGGAGTTCTTACAGCTGAAAAGTTTTGAGTGACTCCTTTCTCTTCACAGAAGTCTTCAAGAGTACTGTTTCTGAATTCAGTACCATGATCACTTCTAAGCTGCTTCACTTGGGCAGAGTTCAGCATTTCCATCTTTTTCACAAAACCAATAATTTCTCTAGCAGCCTCTCCTTTACTCTTCAGGAAGATAACCCATGTGTACCTGGAGAACTCATCAACCATTACTAGAGTGTATCTTCTTCCTCCTAGACTTGGGACATTGACAGGTCCAAACAAGTCCATGTGGATTAAGAAGAGAGGAGTATCAATAGAAAAATTATGTTTGGATTTAAAAGATGATTTTCTCTGCTTGCCTTTCTCACAAGCTGTGCAGAGTCTATCCTTAGCAAAAGTCATAGAAGGCAAACCTGTCACTAACTCTTTCTTACGGAGTTTGTTGATGTTCTCGAAGTTCAAATGTGACAGCCTTCTGTGCCATAGCCAATTTAGATCTGCATTTGTCCTTGTGAGAAAGCAGGTTTCAGTTGTGGGATCAGCAGATTGCATGTCCACAACATATACACCTTTCTTTCGCTGAGCACACAACACAACTTTGCCTTGGGGATTCAATATGTAACCCAGGTGCTCATCAAAGTTAACCTTGTAGCCAGCATCACACAGTTGACTTATGCTAACAAGGTTATGTTTCAGCCCAACCACATAGGCTACTCTTTTGAACACTGCAGCACCACCTTTAAGAGTTCCATATCCCTCAGTGGATCCCTGTACATTGTCACCAAATTTGACTTTTGGCCCTTTTTCAGGCCTGAGATCACTCAGCAGGTCCTTACAACCTGTCATGTGCCCTGAGCAGCCACTGTCCAATTACCAAACCTGGGATGGTTGTTTTTCCTGCAGAGTGACAAGAAAAATATTAGTCATTTTTTAGGGGAACTCATCACAGAGATTAGTTCTCCTACTTCATCAACATTTGTTGATGGACTTGTGATATCAACACTAATATTCCCTATTTGAATGGTATCAATTTGGATACCACTCTCACTGACTGAGATGTTTCCAACACTGTTTATGTCAGTTGTGAAGGAACCATCAGAGTCAGCAGGCCTCGTGTCCTCAATTTCAGGACAGTCTCTAGCCAGATGTGTCTTCATTCCACATTTATAGCATTTTCTCCTCTTAGCATTTTTGGAAGAAGACTTTTCAGAAACACATTCTGAGTTATTTCTGTTGATTTTATCAGCAGGTTTAGCAAACTTATTACTATTTGATGAATCAATAGCTTAAGTGGAGGATTCAATAGCAACAGCTTTGCCTGTCTCTTCTTTCCTCTTTTTAGGAGGACAGATGTCAAAGATAGGAAGCTTAATTGGCTTTTGAACTTCCACAGGTTTAGGAAACTTATTCCCAAATCTCTCAGGCTGAGCAATGGCTTTGCCTTTGTTCTTTCTGAGATGTGATTGATGTTGCCTATCAACATAATCATTATTTCTAGTTTTGAAAAACTTATTCTCATTTAGAACCAGTTTACCACTATGATTAGAAAACTTATTTGAAATCACAGCAGGTTTGCCTTCAACATGAGACTTACCCTTGTTAAATGCAGACTGCTTACCTTTTGAAAACTTATTTTCAAAATGTTCAGCATTAAAAGGATTAGTATGCCTTTTACCATCAGCTTTAGATCCAAAGCATGTTTTGTCAACAGGTTTGGTGTCCACAACTGCAGTTTGGGCATGCTTTCCTTTCTTTTGCTTGTGTGAATCAGTAGAGCACTTAGCAAGCTGATTTGATGGAGAATTCATTTCATCAGCAGCTTTTGAGCTAGGTTCACACGAGCTGTCAGTGTTTTGAGGCCTGACAAACCTGTTTGTTGAGATTAATTTACCATTCACTTTTTGAATGAAAGTGTTTGGAAGCTCACCAAGAGTGGACAAGTCTTCTTTCAGATTATTAACTTCAACAATGGAAGCTGCTGTGTCAAGATCCCCTCCATGATAGGCTTGGATTTGTGCAGGGATTTGTTGACTTATACAGTGGCTGACTTTTTGTGCAGATTGGCACCAAGAGTCAACTATCTTTTGAAGCTTAGCATGTTTTATGTCTGTTTCTCTCTTTTCTTCCAGTAAAATAGAGTTGATGTGTTTTAATTCATCAAGCTCAGTTTCCAACTTATGGAAACTGTCCAGTTTACTGGATTTTGTTTCAAGATCAGTTTTAAGCTTAGAGATTTCAGATAATAAAACAGTATGCTTCTCAACAGCAGCTTTCAGATCAACAAGCATATATTCAAACATTTTAACTTTTTCTTCAGAACTGTAATCCATAAAATTTTGTACCTTATACATCATTGTAGGGTTCCAGTTCTCCAAGCTGCTAAAAGCTTCAGCTTCAGCCAGATCCTGTTTGAAGTTGCTTGTTGATGGGACATCAGTGTTGGCCATCAGACAGTGATTGTCTTCTTCATCAGATGATGAATCAGACTCCTCCCAGTCACAAGTCTCTGCCATGAGTCCCTCTTGCCGGTTGGAAACCACTGAGTTTTCCAACTTCCTCAGCTTAGCCATGGCCATAAGGTACTTAACCCTATAGCCATCATCCCTGTTTGTCTTGTGTGGTTTGGATGACTAACCAACAGCTTTTGACACACAGTCAGTAGCTATGTGGCCAGGTTTGCCACATTTGAAGCACTCAGCTTTGGTCTTATCAAATGCCTTCTTTTTAACAGCATTTGAGCTTCCCTGTAGCATGTTTCTTCCAAACCTTTTCTTGTTGAACCTTTTGACAAGCATGGCTATCATTTGCTCATCATCCAGTTCAGCAAGATCTGCATTGTCTTCCTCATCAGACATTTCCTCCTTATCATCAGCCTGTTGATCAGGTTGAGTGAACACATCACTCACTTGACTTACAGGTTGTCTCACACTGGCCACAAAGGCTGCACCTTTCTTAGATATTTCCAAGGCATTTCTCTTCTGTTGCCTTGACTGCTCATCATTCAGTAAGGATCCATATAGGTTAAAAAGATCCATACTTCTGATGGTACCTGAATTCCTTAAGATTGTAGAAAAATAATTCCATTCTTCAGGCAGGATGGCTAAGAACTTGTTTACCAATGTCAGGCTGTCCTTGGTGATCCCAACAGCTTTGAGATCATTTACAAGAGCAGTAAACCTGGTGTAGGCTTCAGTGAGAGTCTCCTTTGGTTTTGCAAAGAAGAGTTCATACTGTCTAACAAGATTATTAATCCTATTGTCTAGTGTGATTGTGGGTCCATCATAGACGGTACACAAAGTATCCCACATCTCCTTTGCAGTCTTCATCTTCTCAACCTGTTTGAACACATCATCAGGCAGAGAGATGACCAGGTTATTTCTGGCCTTTGCATCAAGAGCCACCAGTCTTTTGTCTTCATCAGACCATTGAGCTTTTGCTTTCTCAAATGTTCTGATTTCAGGAGCAGCTCCTTCAACAGCAGGAGTTATAGTTGTAACAGAAGTTGGCACATAGGGTCCCTCCATTACAATCTCTGGTAGTTGCACATCCAGATTCTCTAAGTAGAGCATCATTCTGCACTTCCAACCAGAGAAGTTCTGATGATTGAACTTTGGACGTTTGCCCATTGAGCCATTGTCATAGTATGAGGAACTTGCAGCACTGTTGTCCATGGAAACTTTGGAGAATGAGAGATCTATAATGACACACACTCTAAACTACTCTGATACCAGTTGTAGGTCCCGAAAAATTTCTCAAGTATATAGCCTTAAGCTGTAGAGGAAGGGGGGGTGAATACAGGTATTTAAAAACTACACACTCTTTTCTCTATGTTTGTATGTATTATCAACAAAAGTTAATTACATACAAGCTTGAATGGGGAAAGGTTCAAGCTGAGATGACAGATACAACAGTATGTTAACTAATCTAAGACAGACTTAAGCTAGTTACAATGAATACACTCACTAGGAATTAATCACTGTGTTTACTAGACTCAGAAAAACAGCTTGAATAAGAACAACTTAGACACAAAGCACTATTTTATTCGAGCAGACTTGCATGCATGAAAGACACACTTTAATGCACGTTCACTCTTGGCTTCAGTACTTAGCTTTTTGGCTTATCCTTTCAATCCTTGGAAGTTTCCTTTTATACTCTCTCAGAGGATCTAAGAGAAGTTTCTTTATTGGACTAAAGGAAAAGTGGAAAATCTTGTTGAAAAGACAACATAAACTTTTCTGCACATTCTGAAAAGCAGACTTGTCTTCATGTGGGCAGAACTTTTGTCTTTTCTTTTTGTCTACTGTTGCATTGGCTTTAACTAAATAAGGAATGTCAACTTTGCGTCTTTCTTCCTTTGTTAAGACCTATTTTGATATAAGAAAAGGTCTGTCACTCTTTTTCAAATATCCTTTTGTCTTCATGTAACAGAACAGGGTGGGCAGGCTCAGCAGTTCTGTATTCCACTTTGTCTTCTACTTTGTAAACTGATTTTAGCCAAAAACAATACATGAGGACTTGGAAACATATTCCATAAAGTGTTTAACCTGTTCACAAAGAACAGGTTCTGTTCACAAAGAACAGAACACTTGTAAACTGCCCAAGCTGCTCACCAGTGTAGAGCAGCATAGACAGTTTATGTCCAGCCTGTTCAGCAGACTGAACAGCTTGGACAAACTGTCTTTGTTGCAACACATGCAACATATAGAACAGCTTTGGACTGATATTGCAAATCATTTTCAGGTTTCAATAAGGCATATAACAGGCCTTAAATTCAACCTTCAAATGCATCAACAGGTTTGAATAAGAATCTCCCCCTCAGATGCAGAACAGGTTTGACTGAGGCCTTTTTGTGCCTAACAATATATATAATCAAAAAGAGTAATATATATATATATATATATATATATATATATATATATATATATATATATATATATATATTTATACGTGTGCACTGTGTGTGTGTAGCATGTATAATATAGAAACAGAAACATCACCTAATATAAACATATATATATATATATATATATATATATATATATATATATATATATATATATATATATATATAAACATACATATATATGTGTAAAAAAATGAACATGTGTGTCAAAATTGTAAAGAAACAACATGTCAAATGTAGGTACATCACACACAGATATATATATAATTGTCTAGAAGTGTGTGTGCTTTGCTAATGTTACAGCAGCATAGTACATATATAAATGCATGTGTACAAGCAACCTACCACCTCTTAATTATTATACAACCAAAGTAGGTGTGTGTGTTGATTTATAAACAAGAAACAAAAGTTCATTTCCTGTTTGTTACATAAATGTTAAGTCAAGTCTCCGCTTAAAATTGTCATGGTATGTTAACTGTTAAATCTATAATCTCACTAAGCACCGCTTACAGTTGTTGTTGAATCTTTTTACAGGTTTAATCAAAGGAAAAGGTCCAGCAAACCCAAGTCTTTAGGATCTGCACGCTCGAATTTGAAGTCATTAGACCACTACTGAATCTACAATTGATATTGATTGAAGGCAATAATGATGGTGGCTTGGGTAGATCAGTGTTATGTGTTGTGATTATGTATTAGATTAGTGTCCTGGTGCCCTTTTGTAGTTTTGTCTTGAACTTATTGTATGATAATCCTAATTTCTGTAATGACTTAATTCCGCACTTTATTAATCTATATTAGTTTTTGATTGATTCTGTATTGTTCCTTGGGACCTGTTCATTCAAGACTGACCCATAAGGGGAGGTCTTGACAGTTAACCCCAACGGGAACCCAACCCAAACAAAACCCAGCCCGAGCAATCCCGAAGGAATCCGACACGAATTCGACTCAAAACCCCTTTCATGAGGCCCAATTCGGAAATTCCCCGCAGGTCCTTGGTCGCGCCGCGGGCCCTCTGGTGGCGACACCGCGAAATCCCCATTCCTGCTATGCGATTTCAGCTCTGCCCAAGAGAGTTAACTCCTCCCAATCCGATTCCAGCTCCCAAATAATTCATGCTAACACATATAACCAGTACATAACATCCCCTTATTCAATCCCAAACATTTTACCCATTTCTAGCTACAAACAACACAATTTAAGAACCAATACATGAACTCCTTACCTCTTGAGCTCAAGAACTTCAAGGAAGATGGAGAGGATGAAGTTGAATCCAAGGTTTCCACAATCAATCTGGAGCTTGGAGCTGATCTTTGGCTTCTAATCTCTCACAATCACGCACATAACAGTTTTAGGGTCTCTCAAGTGGATAAGGGTGAAAGAAGATGATAAACATATATGTACGTCTATTACTTAACCGGTCCCGGACCCAATAACCTGAATCCGATATCACATTTTCAATATATTATACCCATTTAACCCATTTAATCCCGTGAACCCAAAAATATAATCCATCCGCTAAAATTATAACCTGATGACATGCAAGCCCCATCCCGACACGTATCAATCCACGAAACGGGATATAATTGGATCAACCCAATATTAATAGAATAATTATCCACTAAAATAATTTCACGTACAAGGTCCAAATGACGGATGTTACAGTTACTAACTATTAAATTAATTTTTATAAAACTGGACTTTAAATATATAGGATTATATATAGAATCTTGTATTTAACACAAAATATACACAACTAATTACATTGGATAACAAATTATAACTAAGATACTAGACTAAACATAAAAATTATAAAAAAAATAAACTAAATAAACAATAGTTATAAAATGAATGCAAACTTGAAAAAATCTGGAAACTAATGTATTAGAAAACAAATAAATATATACAAAACTTTGTATATAGATTACTGTAGAAAAAAAACAAATCTATATATATTAATAAAGCAAAATTGTGACACGTGTCACTCCCTCAACTCTCCTAATTTTTGTTTTTCCCGCTCATTTTGTCTGATTTAACTCTTTCAATTAATATATATAATTGATTTTTTAAAGAAACTAAAAGATTACTAATATAATTTAATAATTTTAAATGCTTCCTAATATAACATCTAATTTACCTAAAAAGTTTTATCTAAATTATATAATTGATTTATAAAACAATTTTTTTATTTTTAAACTTTTAATTAAATATTACATGTTTTTAATCTTAATTATAATTTATAATTTAAAAAGAATAATAAACAAATAACTTTACTTATTTCTCGTGAAGACATGTGTCATCAACCAGCAATTTACACATGACAAATAATATTCTAGAAAAACAAGTAATATCTAAATCATATTTTTCTAAATTTACATATAATATTATAAGATTTAAAAGTCAATTCAGATCGAATATTCATATTTCAATAACTGATAACTACAATATAATAGAAAGTTTAAAAATGATAAAAAAAAAAATTAGTATTAAGCATATGTATTTAGAAGTCTAGAAAAATTATAGTTTATGTCAAATAATAATAATATAATTCTTGTATTTTTTTTTGTAATAAAAGTAATATTTTTATGTTTTAATTCTTAGTTTGTAAGAATTTAATATAAACAACTTTTTATTATAACATCCGCGTATTACGCGGGTAAGAAACTAGTAAAAAAATATAATAAGATGATAAGATTTGATTACAGCGAGAAAAAACAAAATACAACCTTTTATTTTTTATTTTTAATGTTAATTTATTTTAGTTTGAAGAATTATTTAGTAAAGTTTACAAAAATAAATTATGTAAAATTATTAAAAGGCATATGATATTTTAACTAAGTTGGATAAATATGATATTTTGAAGTTTAGTTGAAAGAAGAAATGAGTAAGGGTACAATGGTCATTAATTAACAAACAATATTAATTATGAGTTTTAAATGTTTTAAAAATAATTAAATTAATGAATTTGGGTATATATGATATTAATGATGTTTAAGAGGGATATATGTGATATTAATAACTAAAATTGGGAATATATGATATTATGATGTTTAGGAGGGATATATATGATATTAAAATTTTAGATTGGGTATATATGATATTATAAAGTTTTGAGGGGTATACATGAAATTCACCCTAAAAAAATGACAAAAGCTTCTTTGATATCAATGATGATCATCATAAATAAATAATATATCTTTTGGTAAGACCAAAGAAATAATTTTATCCAATCTATAAGTTAAAGAACAATCCTTGGACACTTGAAGAGGATAAAAAAGTGATTAGGGTTTTAAAAAGAAGAGTAAATTACAGAATTGGTCCATGTGGTCCACATAAAACTTTGGATACGGTTCCTGTAGTTTCAATTTTGCATAAACGGTCCTTATCTTCACTGTTTACTTGCAAAATTGGTCCCTCTGCTGTTAACTTTAACCATGAAATGGTTAAATCTTTTATAACGACCATTTTACCCTTTTCTTTAATAACATTTTGGTCTTTCAAGTTTGTTGTTCATTTTAGTTTTGGTCCCTCACTCTATTTTACTTATTATCATTATTATTATTATAACTAATATTATTATTTATTATTACTAATTTAACTTTTTACTTATTAATTTATTTGTTTATTATGTTTTTTTATTTTAATATATTTTTTAATTTAAATTACAAACTTATTTATTTCTTTTATTATAAACAATTGTATCAAAGTAGAATCCATTTTCCTTTTTAGTTTTTCCGAATGAAAAAATTTTTTATTGTAGTTTTTCAAACCAAAAAATTTTGCACCTTAAACATTTATTAGTTTTTTCAAACGAAAAAAAAAAGTTGCAAACCATTCTTGTTTTAAGTTTTTTCATTTTCTAAACGTAAACAATATGAAAACCAATCCGTTTTTTTTTTGCACAAAAAAATTCAATCATTTCTGATTTTTTGTTTTGGAAAACGAAAAAAATACAAACCATTCCGTTATTAGTTTTTGCAAACGAAAAACTACGAATAATTCTGATTTTCAGTTTTTTGAAACAAAAAAAATCATTTTATTCTTTTAGTTTTTTTCAAACGAAACAATTCCCTTTTATTTTTTCTCCGAATGTAAAAACTACGAACTATCACGTTTTAAAAGTTTTTCCTAAATATGAAATAGTGTGTAGTCTTTATGTTCGAAAAAACTAAAAAATGGAATGACTTGTATTTTTTACGATGGAAAAAAAATTAAAAACGTAGTGGCTAGAATAATCTAAAAATAAAAAACATACAAATCATTCTATTATTTAGTTTTTTTAATGAAAAACAACAAACCCTTTTATTATTTAGTTTTTCCGAATAAAAAACTTTGAACCATTAAATTTTATTAATATTTAGTTTTAATTTTTTCATATCTTAAAAAATACAAACCATTCCTTTTTTTTAGTTTTTCCGAACAAAAAGACTACGCTATTTCGTATTTAGGAAAAACTTTAAAAACATAATAGTTCGTAGTTTTTTCGTTGGGAGAAAAAAATAAAAGGGAATAGTTTCATTAGAAAAATAGAATGGTTTTTTTGTTTGGAAAAACTAAAAATTAGAATTATTCGTAGTTTTTTTTCGTTTGCAAAAAGTAATAATAGAATGGTTTGTATTTCTTTTTGTTTCTTAAAACAAAAAAATAGAAAGGGTTTTGGTGCAAAAAAATAATAACAAAACGGATTGGTTTTCATATTTTTTACGTTTAGAAAATAAAAGAACATAAAACAAGAATGATTTGTAGCATTTTTTTGTTTCTAAAAGCTAACAAAAGTTTCAGGTTAAAAAATTTTTGGTTTGAAAAACTACAATAAAGAAAAAAATAAAAAATAAAATGGATTCTATTTTGATATAATTGTTTATAATAAAAGAAATAAATAATTTGTAATTTAAATTAAAAAATGAATTAAAATAAAAAAAGTTAAATTAATAATAACAACGTTATAATAATAATAAGAGTTAATTACAAAAATGGTCCCTGTGGTTTGTCCTAAATTAATAATAACAACGTTAAGACTAAAAATATCTAAATCATTTATGAACCAACATAAATAATTAAATAATTTTTTTCCTATTTTTTATAGTTTATTTAATTTAATTAACACTAAAAAACAAATTATATAATTAAGATTAAAAAGAGTTAAAAACTAATTATAAAAATGGTCCCAATAGTTTGCATCATAATAAAGGGTAATTTGGTCATATTAGAAAAGTTAATAGGTTGAGGGACCAAAATTGCAAACAAAATATGAAAATAAGGACCGTTTTTGCAAAATTGAAAGTTCAGGGACCAAATCCAAATTTTAGGACAAACCACAGGGACCATTTTTGTAATTAACTCTAATAATAATAATAATAATAATAATTATTATTATTATTATTATTATTATTATAAGAACAAGTAAAATAGAGTTAAATAAAAAAATTACTTAAGGGACCAAAACTAAAATGAACAACAAACTAGAAGGACCAAAATGTTATTAAAGAAAAGGGTAAAATGGTCATTATAAAAGATTTAACCAGTTCATGGTTAAAGTTAACAGCAAAGGGACCAATTTTGCAAGTAAACAGTGAAGATAAGGACTATTTATGCAAAATTGAAATTACAGGGACCGCATCCAAAATTTTATGTAAACCACAGGACCGTTTATGTAATTTACTCTAAAAAGAAAGAGCTTTCAACACGATACCATCAATTTTTTCTTTAATTAATAAACGTTTATCATTTTCTTTCTTCAAAGATACTTTACTAAGATCACTTGACTCACCTCACAGATCTAGTTAGTCAAATGATAACCAAGTCAAAAAAAAAAAAAAA
Organism: Centrapalus pauciflorus; assembly: GCA_020465985.1. Lineage (NCBI taxonomy): Eukaryota > Viridiplantae > Streptophyta > Magnoliopsida > Asterales > Asteraceae > Centrapalus > Centrapalus pauciflorus. Next base: position 52,974 of record JAANYP010007808.1, on the reverse strand, counting down.
AAAAGTCCAAACTTTAGATTTACTTGAATTGTTAATATATTGTTCATTTGTAAACAATTTTAGCAAAATTTGTGACACAAATTTATATAAAAACCCAAATTAAAGGAATATAAATTAACATATTTAAAAGGGTTTGTAAAACCTCCCATTTCGCATAAAAGTCACGTCATAATAATATCATAACTCATAAGTGACAACATCTTACATAATCCATATTACACATGTCAGAGGTATTACAAATCTCGAATAATTAAAACTTTAATATATACAGTAACTGTGGAGTCATACATCAGCTACATACATCGGAACTGAAATACTACTACTGGCTAGCATATACAAGACTGAATAAATACATAGGCCACTGAGTACAAGTTCCCAAAAGACACTATCAACATGCAGTGCTAGTACTATCATCATACATCTAGATAATTGTTAGGCACAAAAAGGCCTCAGTCAAACATATTCTGCATCTGAGGGGGAGATTCTTAATCAAACCTGTTGATGCATTTGAACGTTGAATTTAAGGCCTGTTATATTCCTTATTGAAACCTGAAAATGATTTGCAATATCAGTCCAAAGCTGTTCTATACGTTGCATGTGTTGCAACAAAGACAGTTTGTCCAAGCTGTTCAGTCTGCTGAACAGGGTGGACATAAACTGTCTACGCTGCTCTACACTGGCGAGCAGCTTGGGCAGTTTACAAGTGTTCTGTTCTTTGTGAACAAAACATGTTCATTGTGAACAGGCTAAACACTCAATGGAATATGTTTCCAAGTCCTCATGTATTGTTTTTGGCTAAAAGATCAGTTTACAAAGTCGAAGACAAAGTGGAAAACAGAACTGCTCAGTCTGCTCACGCTGTTCTGTCACATGAAGACAAAAAGATATTTGAAAAAGGGTGACAGACCTTTTTCTTATATCAAAATAGGCCTTAACTAAGAAAGAAAGACGCAAAGTTGACATTCCTTATTTAGTTAAAGCTAATGCAACAGTAGACAAAAAGAAAAGACAAAAGTTCTGCACACATGAAGACAAGTCTGCTTTTCAGAATGTGCAGAAAAGTTTATGTTATCTTTTCAACAAGACTTTCCACTTTTTCCTTTCGTCCAATAAAGAAGCTTCTCTTAGATCCTCTGAGTGAGTATAAAAGGAAACTTCCAAGGATTGAAAGGATAAGCCAAAAAGCTAAGTGCTGAAGCCAAGAGTGAACGTGCATTCAAGTGTATCTTTCATGCATGCAAGTCTGCTTGAATAAAACAGTGCTTGGTGTCTAAGCTGTTCTTATTCAAGCTGTTTCACTGAGTCTTGTAAACACAGTGAGTAATTCTTAGTGAGTGTATTCATTGTAACTAGTTTAAGTCTGTCTTAGATTAGTTAACATACTGTTGTATCTGTCATCTCAGCTTGAATCTTTCCGCATTCAAGCTTGTTTGTAATTAACTTCTGTTGATAATACATACTGTCACACCCTGCTACCTCGGTTGGCAGCGAGACGTGACGAGTGCGGAAGCGTAACCATAATCATAATGAACGACCACTATATGGACGTTTTCAAAAATACATCGATATGACTTTAAAAGGTAGAACTGTTTTACATAACCCGTAAATGATAAAGAGTAGTTCGCAAGGTACAGAGATTTAAATACATAATTAAATTATCCAAAATAATGCAAATAAATCTCCGACGGTTTGAAAAAGAATGCGACTCCTTAAGTGCGGAAGCTTGTAAGTAGTTACTTCTGAAGGCATACTTGCCTTAATTTCCTGAAAATACACGCTAAAATACGTCAACAAAATTGTTGGTGAGCTCATAGGTTTACCCGTAAATCTGACTTGTATGGACAACAATAATGGAGTTTGAATTTATAAAATCATAAATTCCATGTTATGTATTACATATAAACCATCATGCAACCGAAGCTTAATTAAAAATGAGTTTGCCCTGTGCAGTATTCCCATACGTAATACCGTGTGTTAAATATATATGCACTCGCTGTTAGCCGAACCGAACTAACCCGAATGGGGGACATGACTCCCGATAGATCTATCCACAATATATTCTCGCTTACAAATAAATGCAATTAACGGTTCATGATATAAGGGCGGATGGAACCACATGTGTAATACATAATAGAAATGAAGTTGTTTTCGTGTCCATATAAAAACAAAGCATGTATATCAACCCCAAAGCATAACATTGTGAAAATAGAGGCTATGAGGACTCACCGAACTTGGGATGGCAAAACTATGCGCAAAAATGCAAATGTGCGTTGTTTGATGGGTGATGAAACCGGAGGTGTTTAACCGAGTCCTAAATGATAATAAGGACTTAATATCACTAATATATGATAATATGTATATTTATAGATTTTTATGTCTTAAATCACCCAACATTACAAGTTTATAAATAAAATGCGCTTAAAACGTCAAGTTTATATATATATATATAATTTTCCAGCTTTTTCGGAGGTTTTTCGGCCTACTTTGAGGCTGTTTTTAACCAAGCTCCAAAATGTTTTAGACTTTGGTTTCCTAGGACATTCAACTACTATATACAAAGGATTTTTAGAATCAAGAACGGTCATTTTTCGAGATGTTTAGGTTGGTGAAAAAGCTCGTTAAAAACGCTATGTTGGCCATTTTTGAGCTGTCCAACTTTCGGTTTCCCAAATAATTTCTGGAGGTCTTAAACTCCAAAATAAATTATGAAAAATTGCAGATCTATAGTTAAGAGATAGATCTAACTTTTGAGACAAGAATCAACTCATTTCGTTGAGTTATGAATTAGTTATGATTTTTCAAAGTTGATATAAGTTTTCTGCCGAAAATCCGTAGTTTATAAACTTACAACAACTTATGATTCTTGTTGTTTATTCAAAGACTACTTGTATAAAAGCCATAATAGTTATAAAAACACATATATATCATATGTTTTCATAATATTAACACTTTTATAATGTGTTCACATATTCATAAACACTTTTAAAGAAACAACTTAAAAATAAAAACTAGAAACTTATAAACTTGAGTTTTTATGAAACTTGTTGTTGTAGGTGATTATATATATTATGCAAGACTTATATAAACATAAATATAAGATGTAATAGGTTAGTATTTACTTACTTTGATGTTTTTAGAAGAATGAAAATGAGTAGAAGGTTGGATCTTCAAAAGTTTCACCAAGAACACTTCAAAAATATGAAGAACACTTGATAGAACACTTTGTGTGTTCTTGAGGCTTGATGGCCGGTTTTTAGAGGGAGAGAAAGGAGAGATTTGTGTTGTGAAGGTGTGAGAAATGAAGTGAGTTTGATCCTCTATTTATAGATGAATAAAGGTGGTGAAATGATGAAAAATCTTGGATGAAAGGAAAGAGGAGGATTTGATGTAGAAATGTTGAGTAAAATAATACAAACTTTTGGTCCTTGTGTACCACATGGTGGCCGGCCTAGATAGGGTATTTTTGATGTATTTTTATTTTTTTTTTGTATAAAAGTATTTAGAAATGTTTTCTTGTATTTCCCTTTTCTTGTAAATTCATAAATACAGTTGGATGCATTGTTTTAATTAATTGTTTTAGTCTTGCATAATTAAGGTTAAGTAGTTGTATTAGTGTATGATTAGTGTTATTAATCATGATTTAATTATGTACTTAGTTGAATTAATCCCTCATGTCGTAAATTGATCGGATTAATTGATTTCCCGATTCATCGCACCGATGAATTTGATTCTAATTGAGTTGAATTTTCTAATAAGCCTTGTTAATCACTTGATTAATTTCTAATGACCACTGATTAGGCTATAATTGACTATTAAATGTAGATTAGGGCTTTGTTGCTAACCTGGTTTAGTGCCGGATCTTACACATACAAACATTGAGAAAAGAGTGTGTAGTTTCTAAACAGCTGTATTCACCCCCCCTTTACAGCTTAAGGCTATATACTTAGGAAACCTTTCGGGACCTACAACTGGTATCAGAGCAGTTAAAAGTGTGTGTCATTATAGATCTCTCATTCTCCCAAAGTTTTCATGGACAACAGTGCTGCAAGTTCCTCATACTATGATAATGGCTCAATGGGCAAACCTCCAAAATTCAATCATCAGAACTTCTCTGGTTGGAAGTGCAGAATGATGCTCTACTTAGAGAATCTAGATGTGCAACTACCAGAGATTGTAATGGAGGGTCCCTATGTGCCAACCTCTGTTACAACCATAACTCCTGCTGTTGAAGGAGCTGCTCCTGAAATCAGAACATTTGAGAAAGCAAAAGCTCAATGGTCTGATGAAGACAAAATACTGGTGGCTCTTGATGCAAAGGCCAGAAATAACCTGGTCATCTCTCTGCCTGATGATGTGTTCAAACAGGTTGAGAAGATGAAGACTGCAAAGGAGATGTGGGATACTTTGTGTACCGTCTATGATGGACCCACAATCACACTAGACAACAGGATTAATAATCTTGTTAGACAGTATGAACTATTCTTTGCAAAACCAAAGGAGACTCTCACTGAAACCTATACCAGGTTTACTGCTCTGGTAAATGATCTCAAAGCTGTTGGGATCACCAAGGACAGCCTGACTTTTGTAAACAAATTCTTAGACATCCTGCCTGAAGAATGGAATTATTTTTCTACAATCTTAAGGAATTCAGGTACCATCAGAAGTATGGATCTTGTTAACCTGTATGGATCCTTACTGAATGATGAGCAGTCAAGGCAACAGAAGAGAAATGCCTTGGAAATATCTAAGAAATGTGCAGCCTTTGTAGCCAGTGTGAGACAACCTGTAAGTCAAGTGAGTGATGTGTTCACTCAACCTGATCAACAGGCTGATGATAAGGAGGAAATGTCTGATGAAGAAGACAATGCAGATCTTGCTGAACTGGATGATGAGCAAATGATAGCCATGCTTGTCAAAAGGTTCAACAAGAAAAGGTTTGGAAGAAACATGCTGCAGGGAAGCTCCAATGCTGTTAGAAAGAAGGCATTTGATAAGACCAAAGCTGAGTGCTTCAAATGTGGCAAACCTGGCCACATAGCTGCTGACTGTGTGTCAAAAGCTGTTGGTCAGTCATCCAAACCACACAAGACAAACAGGGATGATGGCTATAGGGTTAAGTATCTTATGGCCATGGCTAAGCTGAGGAAGTTGGAAAACTCAGTGGTTTCCAACCGGCAAAAAGGACTCATGGCAGAGACTTGTGACTGGGAGGAGTCTGATTCATCATCTGATGAAGAAGATAATCACTGTCTGATGGCCAACACTGATGTCCCATCAACAAGCAACTTCAAACAAGATATGGCTGAAGCTGAAGCTTTTAGCAGCTTGGAGAACTGGAACCCTACAATGATGTATAAGGTACAAAATTTTATGGATTACAGTTCTGAAGAAAAAGTTAAAATGTTTGAATATATGCTTGTTGATCTGAAAGCTGCTGTTGAAAAGCATACTATTTTATTATCTGAAATCTCTAAGCTTAAAACTGATCTTGAAACAAAATCCAGTAAACTGGACAGTTTCCATAAGTTGGAAACTGAGCTTGATGAATTAAAACACATCAACTCTATTTTACTGGAAGAAAAGAGAGAAACAGATATAAAACATGCTAAACTTCAAAAGATAGTTGACTCTTGGTGCCAATCTGCACAAAAAGTCAGCCACTGCATAAGTCAACAAATCCAAGCCTATCTTGGAGGGGATCTTGACACAGCAGCTTCTATTGTTGAGATTAATAATCTAAAAGAAGACTTGTCCACTCTTGGTGAGCTTCCAAACACTTTCATTCAAAAAGTGAATGGTAAATTAATCTCAACAAACAGGTTTGTCAGGCCTTAAAACATTGACAGCTCGTGTGAACCTAGCTCAAAAGCTGCTGATGAAATGAATTCTCCATTAAATCAGCTTGCTAAGTGCTCTACTAATTCACACAAGCAAAAGCAAGGAGAGCATGCCCAAACTGCAGCTGTGGACACCGAACCTGTTGACAAAACAGGCTTTGGATCTAAAGCTGATGGTAAAAGGCATACTAATCCTTTTAATGTTGAACATTTTGAAAATAAGTTTTCAAAAGGTAAGCAGTCTGCATTTAACAAGGGTAAGTCTCATGTTGAAGGCAAACGTGCTGTGATTTCAAATAAGTTTTCTAATCATAGTGGTAAACTGGTTCTAAATGAGAATAAGTTTTTCAAAACCAGAAATAATGATTATGTTGATAGACAGCATCAATCACATCTTAGGAAGGACAAAGGCAAAGCCATTGTTCACCCTGAGAGATTGAGGAATAAGTTTCCTAAACCTGTGGAAGTTCAAAAGCCAATTAAGCTTCCTATCTTTGACATCTGTCCTCCTAAAAAGAGGAAAGAAGAGACAGGAAAAGCTGTTGCTATTGAACCTTCCACTCAAGCTGTTGATTCATCAAATAGTAATAAGTTTGCTAAACCTAGTGATAAAATCAACAGAATTAACTCAGAATGTGTCTCTGAAAGGTCTTCTTCAAAAAATTCTAAGAGGAGAAAATGCTATAAATGTGGAATGAAGACACATCTGGCCAAAGACTGTCCTGAAACTGAGGACATGAGACCAGCTGACTCTGATGGTTCCTTCACAGCTAACATAAACAGTGTTGGAAACATCTCAGTCAATAAGAGTGGTATCCAAACTGATACCATTCAAATAGGGAATATTAGTGTTGATATCACAAGTCCATCAACAAATGTTGATGAAGTAGGAGAACTCATCTTTGTGATGAGTTCCCCTAAAAATGACTAATATTCTTCTTCTCACTCTGCAGGAAAAACAACCATCCCAGGTTTGGTACTTGGACAGTGGCTGCTCAGGGCACATGACAGGTTGTAAGGACCTGCTGGGTGATCTCAGGCCTGAAAAAGGGCCAAAAGTCACATTTGGTGACAATGTACAGGGATCCACTGAGGGATATGGAACTCTTAAAGCTGGTGCTGCAGTGTTCAAAAGAGTAGCCTATGTGGTTGGGCTGAAACATAACCTTGTTAGCATAAGTCAATTGTGTGATGCTGGCTACAAGGTTAACTTTGATGAGCACCTGGGTTACATATTGGATCCTCAAGGAAAAGTTGTGTTGTGTGCTCAACGAAAGAAAGGTGTATACGTTGTGGATATGCAATCTGCTGATCCCACAACTGAAACCTGTTTTCTCACAAGAACAAATGCATATCTAAATTGGTTATGGCACAGAAGGCTGTCACATTTGAACTTCAAGAACATCAACAAACTCTGTAAGAAAGAGTTAGTGACAGGTTTGCCTTCTATGACTTTTGCTAAGGATAGACTCTGCACAGCTTGTGAGAAAGGCAAGCAGAGGAAATCATCTTTTAAATCCAAACATAATTTTTCTATTGATACTCCTCTCTTCTTAATCCACATGGACTTGTTTGGACCTGTCAATGTCCCAAGTCTAGGAGGAAGAAGATACACTCTAGTAATGGTTGATGAGTTCTCCAGGTACACATGGGTTATCTTCCTGAAGAGCAAAGGAGAGGCTGCTAGAGAAATTATTGGTTTTGTGAAAAGATGGAAATGCTTAACTCTACCCAAGTGAAGCAGCTTAGAAGTGATCATGGTACTGATTTCAGGAATAGTACTCTTGAAGACTTCTGTGAAGAGAAAGAAATGACTCAAAACTTTTCAGCTGTAAGAACTCCACAACAAAATGGAGTTGCTGAAAGGAGAAACCAAACTCTCATTGAAGCTGCTAGAACCATGCTGTGTGCATCTGGTTTACCTTCATCATTCTGGGCTGAAGCTGTTAACACTGCCTGCTTCACCCAAAACAGATCCTTAGTGGTGAAAAGGTTCAACAAGACTCCCTATGAGCTACTCAAAGGGAGGAAGCCAAATGTCAGTTACTTTCATGTGTTTGGGTGTCCCTGCTTCATTCTGAATCAAAGGGACCAACTGGCAAAGTTTGAACCAAAAGCTGATGCAGGTGTGTTTGTTGGCTACTCTGCTATCTCCAAAGCCTACAGAGTATACAACAACAAAAGAAAGGTGATAGATGAATCTATCAATGTCACCTTTGAAGAGTCCAAGAATGCCTCCACCAAAGCTGTTCCTGAATCAGTTTCAGGAGAATTAAACTTTGATGATCTCATGCATTCAAATAGTGAAGAGGACTCAAAAGCTTCCATTACATCCAGTGTGGAACCTATTAACCATGATGGGCATGATGATGATTATGTCAATACACCCTGTGTGAATAAGTGTACTGACTTAATTACAACTGCATGTCCTGAACCTATCAATGCTGATTTTCCTGGTTCCTCTGCTGATATGTTCAACAGTGGTCAGTCATGTTCAACAAGTGAACAGGCTCAAGACAACAGTGTGTCTGAAAATCTTGAGAGCTGTTCAACAGGACCTGCTGAAGCTACTGATAACTCAGGAGAATCCTCATTGAAGAATGATCCTAAGTGGATCAGATGTCACCCCATTGATCAAATAATTGGTGACATCAACAAAGGGGTAAAAACAAGGTGGGACAGCTTAGGGAACTTCCGCATGTTCTCCAGTTTTGTTTCACTAATGGAGCCAAAGAAGGTGGATGAAGCACTAAAAGGTGCCAACTGGATCACTGCCATGCAAGAAGAACTCAATCAGTTTGAGAGAAACAAGGTAAGGAAGCTGGTCCCTGCTCCTAAAGGCAAAACTATAATTGGCACTAAATGGGTTTTCAGGAATAAGATGGATGAGCAAGGTCATGTCATTAGAAATAAGGCAAGACTGGTTGCTCAGGGTTATAGATAGGAGGAAGGAATTGACTATGATGAGACATTTGCTCCTGTGGCCAGGCTAGAAGCAATTCGATTGTATCTAGCCTACGCTGCTCATAAGAGCATTAAGGTATTTCAAATGGATGTGAAGAGTGCATTTTTGAATGGGAAGCTGCAAGAAGAAGTTTATGTCAAGCAGCCTCCAGGTTTTGAAAATGAACAACGTCCAGGTTTTGTCTATAAGTTGGACAAAGCTCTCTATGGTCTCAAACAAGCCCCTAGAGCCTGGTATGACACTCTTATTGAATTTCTTATGAGCAATGGGTATTCTAGAGGTAAAGTGGATACCACAATGTTCATAAAGAAGGTGAAGTCTGATATTATGCTTGTTCAAATCTATGTGGATGACATAATATTTGGTTCTACCAATGAGCAGCTATGCAAGAATTTTTCATTACTCATGAAATCCAAATATGAAATGAGTATGATGGGAGAACTTACTTTCTTTTTAGGATTACAGGTTAAACAAACCTCAACTGGATTTTTTGTAAAAGAAAGTATACTTTAGTTCTCTTGAAAAAGTTTAAATTTGATCAAAGTTCTCCTATTAAAACGCCAATGGTAACCAATGTAAAATTGGATGCTGATGTCAGTGGCAAAGCTGTTTCAGTAACAGCTTACAGAGGTATGATTGGGAGCTTCCTATATTTAACTGCTAGTAGACCTGATATTATGTTTGCCACCTGTTTGTGTGCTCGGTTCCAAGCTGAACCAAAGGAATCTCATCTAGCTGCTGTTAAAAGAATTTTCAGATACCTGAAGGGCACATTAGGTTTGGGTCTTTGGTATCCCAAAGACTCAAGCCTTGAACTAACAGGTTATTCAGATTCTGATTTTGCAAGCTGCAGGCTAGATAGGAAAAGTACAACAGGTGGATGTCAACTCTGAAACACCCGTACAACAATATACATATTTAAGTGTAATTAACAATAAATAGTGCAATAATACTTGCGGAATTAGGATAGAATTAAAACTTTTACAACTCATGCATCCCAAGTGATGCGTCCGATTAACAACTATTGATTCTACAAGGTTACAGGTCATGATCCTGCGAACAAATATTTAAGGCCGGGAAGTCGGCTACCCAAAAACCCATCACAAACGACCAAAGCATTACCGTTAGTCTCGAGTCTACACTCTGAATAATGAGGAAGAATATAAACTTCTCGCTCGATAGCTCAAACCTGAAAAAGATTAACAACTAAAGGGGTAAACAACAAAAGTTGTTTAGTGAATTCTAAGATTAATATAAATAACAATTACATGATAACCATGTATATCCAACACATAATTTCTATTAACTAAAGATATAGGGGCCAAGGATGGCCAATGCCAAGCTAGAATGGGATCACCTCATCCTCGTTGAGGACTATCGGTGTCCCACATCAATTATTTGCCTATTCGAATTCACAACAAGATGACTCATCTCACTACGGACTATTAGCATTCACGACATTTATCAATGCCACATATTCCACCGTCACCGCCCGGCCTAGCCGAGTCAAGGTGAGGACCAACTCAACTCTTGGAATCCACCACACCGCTAGACATAGTCGAGCCAAAGTGGGGATTCCAACGCGTGTCATAGTAGCACGTTGTAACGCTTTTACAAAGCTGCCTTACCAAATCGGCACGTTACATTACCACAGTACATACTACTGTTGACTCCAATTCAAAGGTGAGAACAAACATGCTTGCGGCCCAACGTGTCATAATCATCGCCACGAAGGCGGCCCGTTGCCGTCCTCACATGATGTCAACACCGCCACTAGGATATAACTCATGCTTGCAGCCCAACGTGTCATAATCATCGCCCGCAGGCGGCCCGTTGCTGTCCTCACACGAGATAATCCCATCCAAATCCAAAGACCACATACCCCATGGTCGTCTAGGGTTCCCTGTCAAAGTCGGGAGTGGTATTGCCTCTAGCAAGTACGAGGCTGTCCCTAGCAAGTACGGGACTGTCCCTAGCAAGTACGGGACTTCCGACAGTGCAAGTACGTCGGCATCTGGCATCCAATGGGGACAGGAATATTCCATGGATATCCAAAGGGGTCCAAAACGCATTCCACAACAATTTTGGGTTCAATATGACTCATAAGAATCTATAACGGTCCATAAGACCAATTAAAAGAAACCATCTATGTGGTTCTACTAATCATTCCGCAACAATGGTTCTAACATATCAACGGGGTCGTTTGACATTACTAATAAGCCTACCGGTTGAATAGTCCTTTATGTCCGAATCATAATCAATTAGATTGTCACGAAGGCGACCCAATATACAACTTAAAGATTCATGCATATATCTCAACTATTATTAATCAATCACAAAAGTGAGTAGTCCAACCTACGAGATCATCACACGTGAATTACCAACTTCCAACCAATATTATTCATACAGATAAGCGGTTAGACATATTATATGAGTTGCATAACAAACCAATACACAACTATGTCAATTATCATGGCAATTCACTTTTCAATTCATGATGCATGACAACTTGTTCAATAAGGCTACAGAATCCATCTATAGCATGTGAATATGCAAGATCAAGTAGCATGTTATCAACAAATGCATAAACATACATTAGTCCTAGAACTCACAGTGATTGGTTAAGAAGATTCCAAAGCCATCCAATAAAGCCACAATAGCCCGAAGAATGGCTAAAATTTGCAATCAAGCTCCTTTCGACCCAATTCACCTAGAAGCATTCATAACGCATATACGTAAGCCCCCGAACACAAGATAAGCCCCTAAGAGTGGGCTAAGGGTATTGGGTGATGAAACCGAAAGTACTAAGTTCATAAGAGGCCTTAGGAGTTCTGGACTCAATCCAAGGCCCTCAAACCCTTTAAACACCTAATTTAGAGGTGCAACGAATGTATAAGACCCAAGCATCGACCCCCACCCAAGAAAAATCCATTTTTGGGCCAGAAACATGGTCATGGCGCGACCAAGAGGTTAGTCGCGCCGCTACCCACCTCCTGGACAGCTCCCAGCTCAGTTTTGAGTCAAAAATGCACACCAAACTCCCAAAACTCCCATAAACGTTTTCGTAACTTTGGAGGGACTTTACCAACTATATTAATAGCATATTAAGGTCACTTAGACACCTCTAAACATATTATAATGATTTCATAACATTCCACGATTCCATGGATCTCATACGGACTCCGAACGAGTCCGAGAATGACCGAAAACTCCAACCGACAACACCAAGCTCCAATTGAGCTTGTAATCAATTCTAATCAATTCCATAGCAATATTTGACATATTTAGGATATTATTAGGTATTCATAATATATTCAAACATTTAACTCAACCCGACAATGATTAGGAACTCATTGGGGCATTTCACCGAACACTTGGAGTGCAGTTTCGACTTAAAACACTAATTTGAGTTCTTGCACATATTTTGTGTTTTCCAACTCATGCAAACACTTTAATAACACAATTGAACACTTTCCAAACATATTAAACTATAACATAGCATTTTATTGCTTCATGGAGTTCATACAAACTCCGAATGGGTTTTAAATGACCAAACTCGAACTAAGCTTTCAATACTTCAAATGAGTTCCTACTAGCTTCTTTTTAATTCCAATGCTATAAATAACATATTTGGGCTATGTTTACACATTCAATTTATATTTAATCATTCAATTCAACCCAACAATGGTTAAGAACTCATTGTGGCATTTCACCGAACACTTGGCGTGCGGTTTTGGCTCCAAACACCAAACTTGAGCCTTTGCTCGAGTTTAACCCCAACCAATACATGAAATCATTAATCTAACATATTTAGATCATTTTATACTCTTACCACATCGTTAAATCATCAAAGATTGCCAATTGGTTCATTTGAACTCTTTTGAGTTCACAAATGGGTTAAAACTCAATTCACCACTTCAAAGCTCCAAATGAGCATCTACTTAAATCCATTTGATTCCATATCAATATTTAACTTTTATGGATGAAGATTTAGCATATCTATCTTATTAAAACATCAAAATCAAATCCTTAACCCATTGGAGCTCATTTGAGGCCTAGCTTGGGTTCAAACCAAAACTAACTCAAACTACCAATGTAGTTGCATATTATGGCTCCATTTGATCATATAACAACATATTAAAAGATTGGAGCCATTACATAACATTTCAAACATAAACCCATTTAGGGTTCCATTCTCCAACAATGGTGAAATGGAGAGAAATGAAGAAGATGAAGAGAGGAGATGTTTATACCTTCAAATATGACACCAAATATGATTTCCAAGCCTTCAATCATCAATTTTTGATCAAGAACCCACAAACCCTAATTTTCTTCTTCTCTTTTCTCTCAATGAAGAAAAAGATGAGAATGTGCAAGTGTGTGTGTGGTGATCGATCAAGAGAAGAAAAGGGGAGGGGTTTGGCCTTTGGCCACCCCCAACCCTCCATCTTTGCACATATATACACAATACTCCCCTCACACTAACTCTTTCAATTTAATTTCCATAAAATACAAACCATAATACCTTAATTCATTTTTATGCCAATTATAACAAAGTATTATAATAATTAACTCAAATATTATAATTAGCTATTAATTAATTGTTTTTACAAATTTTGGGGTGTTACAATTCTTCCCCCGTTAAAAGATTCCGTCCTCGGAATCCTAAGACTCAACACAATACAATGTGTTTTAAAGACCCCATGTTTTATTACACCGCAAGGTTAATTGGCCATTTTCCACAATACACGCGTTTAGGTGACACATAGAGACTGTCACATATTATCGACATTGATTTCAACAATTTACTACTTTATTATTATTATTTTTTTTTTTTTTTGCTAAAGAGACAATTCATGTTGCACCAGGCAACATAATTCCACTAGTCCAACTATACAATTTGTTGTCTAAACCAACATTACAAGATCTTATACACATAGCATTACCACTGGACCACGTGGTATTCCAGCATTTGGCCATGAACATAATCTAGTCACATTAAGTGACTTTATCATTCTAAATCAACATATTGGTTCAATTGTTCTCAAAGAATTATTATTCATTCGGCTAGTAGCTTCAATATGCCATTTTTTTTATTTCAATACTTTATCACATTACTGACATGTTAGTTGACAAAATTTTTGTTGTATCAAGTAAACACAATCAATTAAGTGCTCAATTGAGACTTAGAGCTAGTCCACAATAGTTTGATCAATTTCAACTTAGAGCTCATCCACAATAGTTTGCTTAAATTCAACTTAGAGCTCATCCATCCTTACTCACAAATTAAGGGTTTATTACCAAATATTCAATTTCTTTGGACAAGTTGGTTCTTACATCTTAAGCAAATATACTCCCCTTTCACAATTTAGGAGTACACACAAATTATCATGTTTATATATCAATGTGATGACACATGTCATCTATTCAACCACATTCGCTGACAAAACAATTATCACTAAGCCCCGAAATCAATATTGGTTTAACCTCGTTTATAGTCATTTAACTAATCTTGGAGGCACAAATTGTCTACTTCCCCCGTTGCGCTAACGCAACTCCTAAATTTTCCTTTTTCATATACAAAATTAGTTCTATTGGGGAATAATTTTCCAAGGCGTTGCCATTCAAATTTGACACAATCTAATGCTACTCAAACAACTAGAATTCCACAAGGAACTTTTACATCTAGAAAGTTCATTTAGGTTTTGGCTTACCTACGGGGTGGTAGTCAAAGTGCCACACATTTACCTGAATTATCAATTTTAATCAACATTAGGTATCGCCTACTAGAAATAAAGTCCACCACTCCAACAAAGTCGGAGTGCTATCAACACTTGTTGACTATCTTCATGTCTAATGTCACGCAATTACATCATAATTTCATAGGAATAAGATTGGTTTCCTAATTAAGCCAACTAATTAGACCCAGATTCATTTCATATCAATGACAATTTGTCAAGAAGATTCAAATAGAACGCAACAACGACATAAAAACGTCTCAAGGAAACGTTATAGAGATCATAATTGGAAGACGATGCTTCCACTACGGGGATTCATACTCGGCTGTAGCTTCAGCCTCGTCAAGATTAGTCTTCTATTGAGGGCAACCACAAATCATATGATCCACATAACCACATTCCCGACAACTAAACACCACATTAGACATCTAGGTCGAATATGTCATATCTCTCCACATTTATGACACACTAGGTCGTCCTTCAAACACTCTCATTTATGAAACTTTATACGCTTCGAAAATCAATGTCGAGATTTAAATCTCGAATATTGAGGCAGAAATGACACCTCAACGAAGAGTGACCTAAGAACGTACATAAGGATCAACTTCCCTCGGTTAAACCACACATAATGGTCAAACTAATTCATTAGGAACTATATTCATAGATCCCATTGGAGAATGGACCTCGCGGTCCTGACAAGACAAATCACACTCGCGGAGTCGAGTACACTTCACAACACACCTGAAGGAAGGAATACCACATTTTCTTTTACAATATTAAATGACCTTAATGTCATAAATCACACAATAAGCATGTTTCATTATAGCCCATACGACATTAAGCCTATATGGCTACCACAAGACTCCCATGTCAAGCTTCTTATCATCAATCGACACGTCTTCAAATTATTTTATACCCAACAACTAGGGTACATTTATCCATATTATCCATACAATTACCATTTTAAAATGACAATGTCGAATCCAATGTCGACCATAGATAACATATATATACTTCAATGGTACATATCATCACCCAAAATTAGCATAAGTCTACCCAAAGTATCCCCATCCTAGGCCAAAGTTCAAACCTATGTTCGTTGTCATAATATTTGCCTAGGTGGGTCAATATAAGCATCATCCAAGGGTTCAAAGGTGAGTATCGTGCACTATACTCAGTCGATGAACCACGTCTCTGATACCAAATTGAAACACCCATACAACAATAATACATATTTAAGTGTAATTAACAATAAATAGTGCAATAATACTTGCGGAATTAGGGTAGAATTAAAACTTTTACAACTCATGCATCCCAAGAGATGCGTCTGATTAACAACTATTGATTCTACAATGTTACAGGTCATGATCCTGGGAACAAATATTTAAGGCCGGGAAGTCGGCTACCCAAAAACCCATCACAAACGACCAAAGCATTACCGTTAGTCTCGAGTCTACACTCTGAATAATGAGGAAGAATATAAACTTCTCGCTCGATAGCTCAAACCTGAAAAAGATTAACAACTAAATGGGTAAACAACAAAAGTTGTTTAGTGAATTCTAAGATTAATATAAATAACAATTACATGATAACCATGTATATCCAACACATAATTTCTATTAACTAAAGATATAGGGGCCAAGGATGGCCAATGCTAAGCTCGAATGGGATCACCTCATCCTCGTTGAGGACTATCGGTGTCCCACATCAATTATTTGCCTATTCGAATTCACAACAAGATGACTCATCTCACTACGGACTATTAGCATTCACGACATTTATCAATGCCACATATTCCACCGTCATCGCCCGGCCTAGCCGAGTCAAGGTGAGGACCAACTCAACTCTTGGAATCCACCACACCGCTAGACATAGTCGAGCCAAAGTGGGGATTCCAACGCGTGTCATAGTAGCACGTCGTAACGCTTTTACAAAGCTGTCTTACCAAATCGGCACGTTACATTACCACAGTACATACTACTATTGACTCCAATTCAAAGGTGAGAACAAACATGCTTGCGGCCCAACTTGTCATAATCATCGCCACGAAGACGGCCCGTTGCCATCCTCACATGATGTCAACACCGCCACTAGGATATAACTCATGCTTGTAGCCCAACGTGTCATAATCATCGCCCGCAGGCGGCCCGTTGCTGTCCTCACACGAGATAATCCCATCCAAATCCAAATACCACATACCCCATGGTCGTCTAGGGTTCCCTGTCAAAGTCGGGAGTGGTATTGTCTCTAGCAAGTACGAGGTTGTCCCTAGCAAGTACGGGACTGTCCCTAGCAAGTACGGGACTTCCGACAGTGCAAGTACGTCGGCATCTGGCATCCAAAGGGGCCAGGAATATTCCATGGATATCCAAAGGGGTCCAAAACGCATTCCACAACAATTTAGTGAATAATATGACTCATGAGAGTCTATAACGGTTCATAAGACCAATTAAAGGAAACCATCTATGTGGTTCTACTAATCATTCCGCAACAATGGTTCTAACATATCAACGGGGTCGTTTGACATTACTAATAAGCCTACCGGTTGAATAGTCCTTTATGCCCGAATCATAATCAATTAGATTGTCACGAAGGCGACCCAATATACAACTTAAAGATTCATGCATATATCTCAACTATTATTAATCAATCACAAAAGTGAGTAGTCCAACCTACGAGATCATCACACGTGAATTACCAACTTCCAACCAATATTATTCATACAGATAAGCGGTTAGACATATTATATGAATTGCATAACAAACCAATACACAACTATGTCAATTATCAAGGCAATTCACTTTTCAATTCATGATGCATGACAACATGTTCAATAAGGCTACAATGAATCCATCTATAGCATGTGAATATGCAAGATCAAGTAGCATGTTATCAACAAATGCATAAACAACAATTAACATGTAATCATTCATCTACATTAGTGCTAGAACTCACAGTGATTGGTTAAGAAGATTCCAAAGCCTTCCAATAAAGCCACAATAGCCCGGAGAATGGCTAAAACTTGCAATCAAGCTCCTTTCGACCCAATTCACCTAGAAGCATTCATAACGCATATACGTAAGCCCCCGAACACAAGATAACCCCCTAAGAGTGGGCTAAGGTTATCGGGTGATCAAACCGAAAGTACTAAGTTCATATGAGGCCTTAGGAGTTCCGGACTCAATCCAAGGCCCTCAAACCCTTTAAACACCTAATTTAGAGGTGCAACGAATGTATAAGACCCAAGCATCGACTCCCACCCAAGCAAAATCCATTTTTGGGCCAGAAACATTGTCATGGAGCGACCAAGAGGTTAGTCGCGCGGCTACCCCCCTCCTGGACAGCTCCCAGCTCAGTTTTGAGTCAAAAATGCACACCAAACTCCCAAAACTCCCATAAACGTTTTCTTAACTTTGGAGGGACTTTACCAACATTATTAATAGCATATTAAGGTCACTTAGACACCTCTAAACATATTATAATGATTTCATAACATTCCATGATTCCATGGAGCTCATACGGACTCCAAACGAGTCCGAGAATGACCGAAAACTCCTACCGACAACACCAAGCTCCAATTGAGCTTGTAATCAATTCTAATCAATTCCATAGAAATATTTGACATATTTAGGATATTATTAGGTATTCATAATATATTCAAACATTTAATTCAACCCGATAATGATTAGGAACTCATTGGGGCATTTCACCGAACACTTGGAATGCGGTTTCGACTTAAAACACTAATTTGAGTTCTTGCACATACTTCGTGTTTTCCAACTCATGCAAACACTTTAATAACACAATTGAACACTTTCCAAACATATTATACTATAACATAGCATTTTATTGCTTCATGGAGTTCATACAAACTCCAAATGGGTTCAAAATGACCAAACCCCGAACTAAGCTTTCAATACTTCAAATGAGTTCCTACTAGCTTCTTTTTAATTCCAATGCTATAAATAACATATTTGGGCTATGTTTACACATTCAATTTATATTTAATCATTCAATTCAACCCAACAATGGTTAAGAACTCATTGTGGCATTTCACCGAACACTTGGCGTGCGGTTTTGGCTCCAAACACCAAACTTGAGCCTTTGCTCGAGTTTAACCCCAACCAATACATGAAATCATTAATCTAACATATTTAGATCATTTTATACTCTTCCCACACATTTAAATCATCAAAGATTGCCAATTGGTTCATATGAACTCTTTTGAGTTCACAAATGGGTTTAAACTCAATTCACCACTTCAAAGCTCCAAATGAGCATCTACTTAAATCCATTTGATTCCATATCAATATTTAACATTTATGGATGAAGATTTAGCATATCTATCTTATTAAAACATCAAAATCAAATCCATAACCAATTGGAGCTCATTTGAGCCCTAGCTTGGGTTCAAACCAAAACTAACTCAAACTACCAATGTAGTTGCATATTATGGCTCCATTTTGATCATATAACAACATATTAAAAGATTGGAGCCATTACATAACATTTCAAACATAAACCCATTTAGGGTTCCATTCTCCAACAATGGTGAAATGGAGAGAAATGAAGAAGATGAAGAGAGGAGATGTTTATTCCTTCAAATATGACACCAAATATGATTTCCAAGCCTTCAATCATCAATTTTTGATCAAGTACCCACAAACCCTAATTTTCTTCTTCTATTTTCTCTCAATGAAGAAAAAGATGAGAATGTGCAAGTGTGTGTGTGGTGATCGATCAAGAGAAGAAAAGGGGAGGGGTTTGGCCTTTGGCCACCCCCAACCCTCCATCTTTGCACATATGTACACAATACTCCCCTCACACTAACTCTTTCAATTTAATTTCCATAAAATACAAACCATAATACCTTAATTCATTTTTATGCCAATTATAACAAAGTATTATAATAATTAACTCAAATATTATAATTAGCTATTAATTAATTGTTTTTACAAATTTTGGGGTGTTACAAACTCCTTGGTGGTAAGTTGATAAGTTGGTGTAGCAAGAAGCAGAACTCAGTGTCTACTTCTACTGCTGAAGCTGAGTACATTGCTGCTGGAAGCTGCCGTGGGCAGATTCTGTGGATGTAGCATCAGCTTGAAGACTATGGGCTTGTGTATAGGAAAACTCCTATTCTGTGTGACAACACAAGTGCCATAGCCATTTCCAACAATCCAGTATTTCATTCATGAACAAAGCATATTGAAGTCAGACATCACTTCATCAGGGATCACATTCAGAAAGGTAATGTGGAGGTAAGTTTTATTTTCACTAATGAACAGCTTGCAAACATTTTCACCAAACCTCTTGATGAAACCAGGTTTAATTACCTTGTCAGCAAGCTGGGCATGTTAAACAAAAGTGACTAAGTGTCTTCAAAGGTCTAAGACTTTGTATGTCTCACACTACTCAAGTTTCTCAGAACAGCTTAGACAGAACAGGTTATGCATATTCTGTACTTAGCCATTTTTCTGAAATCCTTGAACAGCTTGAACATACAACAGGCTGAACAATAATAGTTTACTCGTCCAGCCTACTCTGATGGTCTATTCTCCACCCTGCTCACTCCTTCACACTGATTTACAAGACATTGTCTTGTATCATGTTCAACTAATGAACACAACCTGATCTTACATTAGAACACAGGTTGAAAGCACAGTGTGAAGAGCAAACAGCTTGAAGAATGAACAGCTTGTGATGATCCTACTTATCACAGATTTGACCAACAGCTTACATCAACAGCTTTTAACTATCTTTATTCACAATTAAGTTACTTAATTTTTGTTTTTATTTAAGTTAATTACTGCGGATAATGTGGGTTACGTGTGTTAGTGATTAAAAAGGGGTCAAGTGGTCTAACAAACGGTCTGACATGGACAACCGTTCCGTTTTCCGTTAACGACTTTTTCAAATCAACCGCCCAAATGTTTCTCTCTCATACCCACTCACATTCAAATCCTATAAATACCCCCTACTGTTTCATCTTCGTCTTCCTCACTATTTCCAGAATTCCTCAAGAACCCTAAATCGACTAAGTGTCTTCTGCTTCTCCAAACCCCAATCCTTCACAAATGGCTCAAAGAAACACCCCCTTTCTTCCAGTGTTTGTTGGTGATGATGTAGTTAAACACTCATCAGTTACCACAATGCTGACCATCAAACCCACTAACTACATTGCTAACCTCACTATTCCCAAAAACTATGTTGGGAAGGGCTATGAACAGATGGTGGAATTTCTCAAAGTTCATCCGTTGAACTATGCTATGACTGCCACTCCTGGTGTCCTGTACCAGGAGATGGTGTACGAGTTTTGGTACACTTGTGCCTACAACCCCAACACCAAAGTCATTAAGGGAACTATTCTCAATGGGACTCAGACCATTGAGATAACGACTGATCTTCTCAGGGAGGTTCTTCATCTGCCAACTGCTGACCCATATGACATGCCTCAACCTTAAGATGATCAAATGGGCAATCTGCTACGCTTCTGTGGTGTGGCAGAACCCAAAATCGGAGCAACATTGTTTGGGAAGGAGTTGTCTCCGACCTACAGTTTTCTATTTGCCTCGGTGGTGATGTGCTTCGGAAGTAAGGTTGGTTCATTCGACCAACTAAGCCGTGATGAAGTCCCCATTGTTCTACAGCTGGTGGATGGGACAACAATCGACATGGCCAAATGGATTTTTCTGAATTTGAGGAACCTGGTACAACAAGAAAACCGTCCAGCTGTTGTTCGGTATCCAAGGTTTTTAAGCCTCATCTTCAAACATCATTGTGGTGAGCAATTATATTCCTCTCAGCCTTTATTTAAGACTGCTGCATTCCCTCTAATAGGGAATAGAGTGTTTTATACTCCTGTTCTACCCAATGAGCCTCCTCTGTCAACACCAAGGAGGAGGATGTTAGGATTGATGGAAGAACCCTCTGATGTGAGGGTGGATCCTGAACCTGCTCCCAAGGGAAAATCCAAAGCCAGGGCCACAACCACTGAAGCTGGGCCTGTCCATAAGAAGGCCAAAACAGCTCAGTCTGAGTCTGCTTCCTTGGCCTCTGTGGTTGAGGGGGAGCAGGCTCCTCAACCTGGTTCATTTGTTGAACCTGAAACCTTTGTGGCTGGTGCCTCTGTGGCACCTGAGACCAGGGAACAGGCCAACCCATCTGTTCCTGACCCAGTCTCACACCCTGTCCAAACAGAACCTATCACCTCTCCACAATCACCCACTTCATCCATCCAATACCAACGCAAATCTCTAGCCAAAAGGAAATCAGCCCCAACAACCAGCTCCTCTGTTCCCTCACAACAGGGTTCAGTTGTAAGAGAAGCCACCCCTGCTGCCTCTCCTATTTTGGGAGAAGGTTCAGCACAATTGGAGTCTGCTTCACTCCAACCTGAGTCCACCCAGAGTCATCATAGACCCTCTGGTTCCTCCCAACAGGAGCCAGTTGTAAAAAAGGAGATAGCCACCTCAACTATTCCAGCCTCCTAACAGGCTGAGAATATTGAAAGATAGGAGCCCTCTCCACTCCATATTGAGTCCACACTGTCCCCACATCAAACTTCTTTACACCCTGAGTCTGCACGAGGTGTCCACACTGCTGGTATAGACCAATCAGCAGCTCAGCCTCAAATTTCTGCTCCCTATGATACAGCTGTTCAACACCAAACAGCTGCTGAGGGACCAACAACTCAAGCTGATGAACCACAGGGAACATACCATCCCTTGGGTGAGGCTTCTCCTTCTATGCAAATTCCATCAGCAGGTTTCACCACTGCTGATGTTGAAATGCATATCACATCTCCCCATGATGAGGTGCTTTTACACCAAGGCACTGCAGAGGGAACACCCACTGGCCTTAATGAAGGTGTTGCAACACAAGCAGCATCTGAAAGGCCCCCAACATCAACCCCTTCTCCTGATGATGCAGCTACTGCCACTGCTGAAGGACCCTTTGACCCCTCCAAGCTGGGCCACATTACTTTTACCCAGGCTATGGAGCTTCTTTCAACTGTTTCTCTTCCCTCTCCATCACATCCTCATTCACCAACCTCATCCTCTTCCTCTCCCTCTACACAATCTAAACAGTCCACCCATACACCTCCATCTCCTAAAGACCTGCCTTTGAAGGATCAGCTACACTGATGACCAACAAAGTTAGTACTTTAGAATCCTCTATGTCCTCTCTACCTTCTCTCATTTCAGACTCTGTGTCTGCACAGCTTAAAGGATTCTTTGATCTATTCAAAGATTCTTTCCCAGCCACTACACAACCTGACAACTCTCCACAGCTGCTTGCACTCACTGCACAGCTGCAAAGTGTCTCTACTTCCCTTTCCTCTATTTTCTCACTACAACAGGACTCAGTGTCCTTAATGGCAGCTATATCTCAACAGCTGTCATCTCTCCTCACTTCTTGCAATTCTACCCTTCCTGCCACCTTGGCCAGCTTGAACACTGTTATTGGCTCCCTATCCAATTCTGTGTCCTCAGACCTTGCTGATGTGCAAGATTCCCTTGAACTACATCTTGCACAACTTCAAAGCCTGTTGTTCACCGCTTCTGATAGGGAAAACATTGTCAAACTGACCTCTCTTGCTGACACCCAGGCCTCTTCTCTTCAATCCTGTCTTTCCCAGCTTGCAGAGGTAAAGGACAACTTGGTCTTCTTAGTGAACAGCCTTGTTGGCCCCAAGCCTGCTGCCAAAACTGCTGGCAAGCCTGCTGACTTCGTGTCTTCAGGCAGACCAGGTGTTGAAGGTGCTGGTACATCTCCTTTAAAGGGGGAGAAGTCATCTGCCTCGAAGACTAAGTCTAAGGGGGAGAAGACCTCTTCTCCTAAGGAGAAATCAGTGCCTGCAATACTCACTGGGCAACCAGCAGGAGCATCTGATACAGGTACAATGGAAGGTGCCTCCCAGGCTGCTCAGCCTACTCAGGCTGAATCTCCAATCCCTGCTCAGTCTAAGGGGAGGAATTCATTCCTGAGGACAGGCCAAGCAGCAGAAGGTGGCATCTGATTCTACAAGAAGAAGAAGAAGAAGAGGAAAGTCCTGAAGCTGCTGTCACTACAGCAGCTAATGGAAAAGAAAAAGCAGCAGTTGATCCCCAGCAGCAGAAAGCAGCATAAATTAAATTCCACAAAGCCAGGGCTAAAGAAATGGGTCTTCCCATGCACAAATACTTTGAGTTCAGAGAAGAACAGCTTCAAGCCCTAGAAGCTCTAAGGAAAGATGAAGAATCTGCCAAAGCTGCTAAGACTTTTGCACTTCAAGAGGCAAGGAAAGTTAAAATGTCCTCTCTGGAAGTGCAATAGAAATTAATGGAAGCTGCTAAGGGATCAGCAGGAGAGAAGGAAGCAGAAAAATAAAATGGTGCTCAGGTCTCTGTGACCAAAACACAAGTACCCTCTGCAAGAGCTCAGTTCCACTTTGACAACTTGGCTAGAAGAAAATTTCAGGATGTTGCTGATAGAAGGCTTGCCAAGGAAGCAATTGTCAAAGCTGTTCCCATATCAAGAAAAGGCAGTCAGTGAAAGTTGAAAATAACCAGAATGGGTGCAACTGGCCCTGAACTAGAAACGTATGACTACACTGATGTTGCACAGATGGGGTACAGGGAATGGATTGAGTTGGCAGTTGCTCTGAGTGAATCTAAGTCAGAAACGGCAAAGACAATCAGGCATATGTCAAAAAGTTGATGGAGAGAGTGAAGAATCTTGGCCTGATCTCAAAAGAAGTTAGTGAAGGTGTCTATGTGACACAACCAAAAATAAAGGCCACGAGGACAAGGAAAGACACTGAGCTTGAAGAACTCCTCATCTTAATTGAACAGGGTGACTATGCTGTTGAGATGAAGGGAGTTGACCACAGCCTGCCTAGTGGAGCAGAGTTTGAAGATGGCAAGATTATTGAAGAGCCTGAGCTTGGGGCATTTTTTGTAGATCCCTTAACTCAGAAGAAATGCTTTTAGAGAGCATCAGATCTATACAAGGTGGATCTGAGACAGCTTGTAGCCTTCAGACTTGCAGCTTCATTTAGGCAGTCAAGCAGGTGGAGAGCAGCCGTCTGGGATCAGCTCAGAGGCTTTTATGAGAGAGGTGAACTTGAAGATCCCAAGTTTATGATCATCAGAAGTGAATTGGAAGAACTTGAGGATACAAGGGAGGAACTTGAAAAGATGTTTGAAGGTCCCCCTCCACTATAGTAAAGTCCATCTACCATCTGGGTAGGTGAAGAATTGAAGTTGTCCATCAGTTGGACAGGCTTACCATTATCTGCTCCCAACACAAAAAGTCCAAAATCTGTTGTACATTAGTTGTAATTTAATTACATAAGTTGTAATTTTTCTTTTGCATCAGTTGTAATATACATCAGTACATCAGTTGTACTTTTGTAAAAACATGTGTTGTGTTATGTAATCAAGAATCAGTGTATATATAAACTGATCTTTTACTTTACTTTGATGTTGTAATTTTATTTCAGCAAATGTACTGTAAAAAGATATAGTGATTTTTGATAAGGCCAGCTTAGACTGGTTATTGCAAATAGGGGGGGATTGTTAGGCACAAAAAGGCCTCACTCAAACCTGTTCTGCATCTGAGGGGGAGATTCTTAATCAAACCTGTTGATGCATTTGAAGGTTGAATTTAAGGCATGTTATATGCCTTATTGAAACCTGAAAATGATTTGCAATATCAGTCCAAAGTTGTTCTATATGTTGCATGTGTTGCAACAAAGACAGTTTGTCCAAGCTGTTCAGTCTGCTGAACAGGCTGGACATAAACTGTCTACGCTGCTCTACACTGGCGAGCAGCTTGGGCAATTTACAAGTGTTCTGTTCTTTATGAACAAAACATGTTCTTTGTGAACAGGCTAAACACTCTATGGAATATGTTTCCAAGTCCTCATGTATTGTTTTTGGCTAAAAGATCAGTTTACAAAGTCGAAGACAAAGTGGAAAACAGAATTGCTCAGCCTGCCCACGCTGTTCTGTCACATGAAGACAAAAGGATATTTGAAAAAGGGTGACAGACCTTTTTCTTATATCAAAATTGGCCTTAACTAAGAAAGAAAGACGCAAAGTTGACATTCCTTATTTAGTTAAAGCTAATGCAACAGTAGACAAAAAGAAAAGATAAAAGTTCTGCACACATGAAGACAAGTCTGCTTTTCAGAATGTGCAGAAAAGTTTATGTTGTCTTTTCAACAAGACTTTCCACTTTTTCCTTTCGTCCAATAAAGAAGCTTCTCTTAGATCCTCTGAGTGAGTATAAAAGGAAACTTCCAAGGATTGAAAGGATAAGCCAAAAAGCTAAGTGCTGAAGCCAAGAGTGAACGTGCATTCAAGTGTATCTTTTATGCATGCAAGTCTGCTTGAATAAAACAGTGCTTGGTGTCTAAGCTGTTCTTATTCAAGCTGTTTCTCTGAGTCTTGTAAACACAGTGAGTAATTCTTAGTGAGTGTATTCATTGTAACTAATTTAAGTCTGTCTTAGATTAGTTAACATACTATTGTATCTGTCATCTCAGCTTGAACCTTTCCGCATTCAAGCTTGTTTGTAATTAACTTCTGTTGATAATACATACAAACATTGAGAAAAGAGTGTGTAGTTTCTAAACAGCTGTATTCACCCCCCCCCCCCTCTACAGCTTAAGGCTATATACTTGGGAAACCTTTCGGGACCTACAATAATACAGTGATCCCTGAGACATCCAGATCCCTACTTCTGCGGCGGCGGCTGTTGATCCCCTTTTTGACTGCCTGAACATGTTAGACTCGAAAACGTAAGCTGGGAAGCTCGTGAGTACGCAAAGGTTAGACTCTGCAGAATAAATCACATAACACAACACATAACACACAAGTACATCTTTATCTCAGTCCCTGACAATCATACACACATCTCAGATATGATCATGAAATAGCATGAGATCCGAAACCCTATATATTACAATCCCCGTGGGGACACTTTCCCGGCTAACAAACCGCACGCAGTAGTCGTTAGCAAATCCTTGTAGCTCAGGAGCGACCCGGCTTGAGGCCCTGCCGTATATATACGCTCGAAAGACTGGTTAGGGACAGTCAGCCCGCGCGATCACCCATCGCAAGTAACAGTCCGTATGGAACTCATCACAGACACCCTGGAATGGATCTCATCTCATGCACATGAAACACATATAATAAGAATAGAATCATACCTGAGGTTCACGTCCCTGTCTCATATACATCACAACATATACACAATAGCTACACAGCTAGAACTCATAAACGAAGCGCGCATTTAGAAAATAACTTGAGTACTCACCTGATTACCCTGATCAACTCACTGACCATGTGATCCCTGGTTCGGCCCGGCTCGCTGTTTGCTCATCCCTGTAAACACACGGATCCCAGACTGTTAATTCAAACCCAACAGATATACATAACAGACTCATACACTGATCCCATAACTAAACCGGGCCCCCAAAAGTCCCCAAACGGACCCCAAAGTCCAAAACAGAATTTGGCCCAAAACAAACTGATCGTAGCCCGTGCTCGCCGCATCGCAGCCGCGCTCGGGATCGCGGTCGCGCTGACAATCCTGGCTCGCGACCCATGATCTCGGCCCGTACTCGACCCCGCACCGCCACAGGACCCATCGCGGTCGCGCTCAAGGGATCACGACCGCACTCCTGGGCGAGCAGGTCTCTCATGTTCGTCTTTCATATCTGCCCAATGGTTAATACCCCATTCCAACTCGATTCCAACATAAACTTATAAAATCAACATACAATTCTACCCTACAGGCTTAGTAGCCATTTCCCATAACTTGCAACGTACAACATGATTTTATGCTACCAAATCGGTAGTTTCTTATCTCTTTACTCAAGAACACAAAGAAGGGAAGAATTCAGCAACCAACTTCAGATTCTTGCAGCTTTTGTGATGCTCCAGCAACAATTCAGTTTACACACACTCACTTATGGCGTTTCCCTTTTTGATAATGAAGCAAGAAGAAACGAATTCAAAAGGGTGTATATATATCCTTTCTATTTTTAGCAACCCAATACCCGCTATCCGAACACGATATCTTATCTTCACTATTAATATCAGTTCCACCCATTTAATCACGTGATCCCATAAATATAATTAATCCACTAAATTTATAATCTGATGCTACGTATAACTCAATCCCGACACATATAAATCCACTAATCGGGATATAATTGGACCAACACAATAATAATAAGATAATAATTCAATAAAGAATTCAACGTACCAGATTGAATATCGGGATGCATGTTACAGAGTTTATTATGAAAAAAATCAACATGTTTTTTGCGTTTTCGTCACTTCATGTTATTTTTTTTTTCATAAAAGTCACCAAGTTAAAAAAAATTTGGTTTAGTGAATATTGGACGTTAGAACCTGGTTCTTCAGTTTCAAAAAAACCCGGTTTACTAATTATAACCGGGTTCCAATATCCAAATTTCACTAAACCAAAAAGAAAAAAATTAACTTGAGGAGTTGTATGAAAAAAAAATAATATGAAGGGACGAAACGCAAGAAACGTGAAAACAAGTTTTTTATTATTATTATAAACCCTATTTAAAATAAAGAGTGAAAGAAAATATATCTACCATTGATGATGCAAATTGAATGAAAAGAATATGTGAACATGAAGAGATATATAAAGAGAATTTTAGAGGGACAAGTTGGGATAGGTGGGAAGATAAAGAACTTGAAAAGGAGGTTGAAATGCTCATGAAAGAGTATAGTGATAATGTTTGAATGTCATACGTCATCCATAAATATAAAAATATAATAAATTGAAAACGTAAAATACCCTTGGGTGAAAGGAGTGGTTATCTTTCAAACTTCTCACCTTTCTGTACATCTCAGCGCCACTTTTCAGATTTTCTCTCTCCACCTTTCGCACATTTCTAACTTGAAAATACTCAGCTTTTAAAACATTTTCATCTTTCTTAATTTTTTTTATAATAGATTCATTTTAATTAATAAAACAATTTAAGATAAAATACTTAATTTTATAAATATTTAAAACTATTACATAACTAAAGTTAAAAACTACGCAATTAAATACAAAACAAAAATTACAATACTAAAAATACAAAACTGAAATTATGAATGTAAATAAGAAACTGAAATTATGAACGTAAAATACGAAATTAATAAAACAAATAAAACTAAAATATTTAAAATATGAAACTGAAATTACAAATGAAAAAACAATTACGAATATAAAATACGAAACTGAACGAACGAAACAACAATTACGAAATTAAAAATAAGAAAATACAAACATTTACGAAACTATAATAAGAAACAACAATAAAAATAAAAAAATTATAAAACTAAAACTATATATATATGTGCGCGCGCATTGAAAGTAAAAAAAAAAGAAGAAAAAAGAAAGAAGGGTGAAGAGGAGTCGTGCGGGGTGAAGGAGGCGGGGAGGGATTGGAACTCGTCGGGGCCGAGGTCCATGGGTGGTGTGCCCGCTGGCCTCAAGCCGATTTGGCAAAGCCGATGGCCATCGGCCTGGGTACTCCATCCACTCTTAAAAGAAATGATAATAGCCGGCTTCGAACATGTAACCAATACTTCCGAAAAACAAATTGCAACTAAGCTAGCTAAAATCTTCTTGTGAATAGTCTATGAACAGTTTCATTTACCAAGGTAAATGCATATATTTATAAGGGAAAAGTGTACAAAAAACCAACATACTTTTAATATTTTTCGATTAAGTCTCTGTAACAAAAACGTTTTCATAAAAGTCCTTCAACTTTAAAATTTTTATGAATTGTGTTGTATTATGAGATTTTTTAAGGATTTTTCAGAAGTTTTTCATAATATTTTGTTAAGTTAAAGAACTTTTATGAAAACATTTTATGTGTAGTGATTTTTACGAAAATATTTTTAAGTTGAGGGACTTTGTGGAAACATTTTTGATACAATGGTTTATTCATAAAATATTGAAAGTGAAATGGTTTTTTTACGTGATTTTCCCTGTTTATAATTATAATAAGTCTTGGTAACATCCTAATAACACACTAGGTGAAAAAATTCATAATATAACAATCATAATAGTACGTAAACAATATAGATAACAATAAGTAATAATAAATTTATAATAACAATAACTAATACAAAATTATAACTAGTGAAGAAATTATATGATAAAAAACCCAAGCTTAAAATATAATAAATTTGAAATTTGTAAGATCATTTCTTTCTTTTTCATTGTAAAATTATATATATATATATATATATATATATATATATATATATATATATATATATATATATATATATATATATATATATATATATATATATATATATATATATATATATATATATATATATATATATATAGAATCAGGTTGATCAGCGTACCTATAAGATTCCAGTGTACCCTAATGTGAATGATCATTCACATATATATTTTTTGAATAGACATGTATAAAACAACATTATAAGACTTTTTTTCAAAAGAAGCAACATCATAAATCTTGTGAATGACAAAAAAAGATCATGTGAATGGTCATTCACACCATTCACATGGTATGAAATAACAATTCACATAAATATGCATTGACATTCACATAATTTTTAAGGACGCAGAAAGTGTGAATGTATGTGAAATTCATATATCATGCGTATAACATTGAATTAAACATGGTTATGAGAAAAAAATTTAAAAAAGCTTTTTAAGGTTGGTACCTTCAGGTGCACTTGATTTCGAGAGGTACTTATATATATATATATATATATATATATATATATATATATATATATATATATATATATATATATATATATATATATATATATATATATATATATATATATAGGATTGGGTTCACATGAGAACACCTCGTTACCGTGAGAACGTGAGAACCACTTTAAAAATTGTGCATCCACTGTATAAAATTGTGCATTTGATACTTAAATTAAATGTTTTCGATATATTTATGCATTTCATGTAAAAATTTACGCATCTCATGCTATAATTTATTTATTTTATGTACGAATTGTGCATTTAAGAAAATTTGTGCATTTGATGTTCAAATTTGTGCATTTAGTTTATAATTTAATGAATGTAAGTTTTGAATGTAATTTTAGTGTTAGATTATGATATTTATTAATATTTAAGACTAATAATGATTTTAAGTAAAACTTTTAATTTTAAAATTTGTGCATTTTGGAGTGGTTCTCACGTTCTCACGGTAGTGAGGGTTCTTACCGGTGTCTTCTTCATCTTCACTGACAATAAGCCTTGAAAATTTTATTCACATCCGATGGAACGGTGGTCCTCTGTTGCCCAGGTCTGTCAAAAATATATCGCTCTTTGCCCCAACCTACTCTGGCAACCACCTCCAGCACGACCTCACCTCCACCATGACCTCCTACTGTCTTCCAATCTCCGTCGGCCCCTTCCAAATAGTTTGAAAACTCATTTCAAACGTTGAACCAATTTGCAAGTCAATAGAATATCAGAGACCCATTTCAAACTTCTTTCTAGGGATGAGTTCGGTATCGGACCAGTACCGAACTGGTTAGTACCGATACTTTTTTTTGTACGATTAAAGGTTCCGAATACCGATCCGAATTTAATTGACCGGTACCAGTTCGGTCCCGGTATCGGTACCGGCTTTACGGAGCTATACCGAATTTGGTAGCGAAAATTCAAAAAAATAAATAACAACAAATTCATGGATCAAAAAAGAAGATTAGTCGTTTATAATTCATTCTAAATACGTATAAACTATTTGACCGAATATCCATTGTATCTTTCAAATACACAACCCGCAAATCGTTTAAAAATAATTAAAGTTAACAAATGTGTATGTGAAGTAAAAGGTTGTAAAACTCAAAACAAACATATGAAAATAAAATCGGTACCGGTAGTACCGGTTTTTTAATGGTACTGAAACCGGTTAGTACCGATCCCGATTTAAACAAAAAACAAGAACCGAATACCGGACCGAATGTACCGGTACGGTCCCGGTTCGGTACCGGTTTTCGGTATAAAAATCTCATCCCTACTTCTTTCAAACTAGATGATAAGAAATGAGTGAAACTCTTGTTCTATATATACTTAAAAGATCTACATTCTGCGTTTCTTAAATAAAATGTTACGCACACTGACTCACACATGGTTGAATATCTATGTTTCTTCTGTAAATCCCCATCTCTCTCTCTCTCTCTCTCTCTCTCTCTCTCTCTCTCTCTCTCTCTCGCCACGATTAAGGGACCTTATCGGTTTTAAATTTGATTGGAGTCATGACATTGTCGAGTAGGTACCATCACCGTCGATTTTAAGGTGGAAGAGTTTGATTTTTAAGATGAGTGTGACTCAATTTGTGGGTTCGATTTCAAGTCTATGAAGCGTCAAAGTGTTCAATTTCTAGGTCATGTGTGCGTTTGTTTTCCAGGTTTGTGTCTGTTGATTTCTGGGTTTGACTTCAAGTCAATGAAGCCTCAAAGTTATGACTTTGGGCTGCAAATGTATGCTCCAATATGCTCTACTTCACGTTGTTGGCTATGAATCTGTAAAAGCAAACCATTAACTATGAGTTTCGTTGGCAATTTACAAATTATATTACAACCACTTTTCTTGTATTTTAATAAGGTCAAGTAAAGAAAAATTAGTAAACTATGTTTTTTCATAGTTGATCTATTCCGGCGTTTATATGTTCCATATTTTTGTCAAATGTCTCATTGGATCAATCAATTTTGGATCTAAGCGTTCACAAAACTTGCATTGTTTCATGACGTAAATAAGCTTTTTGATTTTCTTTGTTTATAAATCATCAATTTAGATTAGGTTTGTCTATTGAAACAATGGGTTTCGTATACATAGTTTTTAGGTTCTTGAATGTCACCGGAGTAGGGAGGCGGCCGGAGCGGAGAAGTCACCGGAGCAGGGAGGTTACTGGATGGAAACCTTCTCAAGTCAATTATATAATTTTGAATAAAACAAAAAATGTTTAGGGATTTAAATGCTCTAAAAAAATTTTAGGAACTTAATTGATAAATCTTTGAAAGTTTATTGGTTTTTTTCAATATTAACCCTTAAAAAATTAACTTCATGTTAAAAAGGATGGACTGAAATCCAAAGTAAAAGTGAAGCTGCTTATGTAATAAATAAATTGTATGGATTATTTCTCTGACTTGCATTATTTCTCTAAAAGACCAAACGAGTTGAGGGACAAAACTTGTAATTGATTATTTTTAAAAAGTTTAGAAATAGAGGAACTGCGTCTGTCAGTAAAAAAGTGATTTGAGGGATCACCACTACAATTTTAAAAGTTGAGGGACCGTTTTCATAATTTTAAACAAACTACAGAGATCATTTTTGTAATTTACTCTTTTCGTAATAAACCTTATTAATAAATATTTTCAAGAAATAAATTTAAATCTTTAATTTTCGCCATATATAATTAGACTACAGTCACATTCTTTTAAAGAGTTAAAGTCGTGATGGGCATGATTTCCAATTTTGACCCTATAATTCTATAATTTTTTCCCCTATCGTTCTTTACCCAAAAAAAGCACTCATCTATCAAAAAAAACAAGGTATATGGAATCGGAGTGGCCGAAAGGGAAGTCCATAAGTTTGCTTCGTTTGCTAGCTTTGGAGCGGGAAAATTCCTTTTACCTATCTTGGAACAACCATCGGAGCAAATATGGGGCTGGAAAAATTCTTGAGGCCCATTATCGATAAAATCTCTGTCAAATTATCACTGTGGAAGGCAAAAAAATATTTCTTTGGGAGGAAGAGTCAATCTCTGCAAATCCATATTGGGTAACTTGCCTTTGTATTATTTGTCTTTATACAAGGCTCCTGTGAAATTGTTAGCGCTGATCGAAAAACTAAGAAAACATTTTTTATGGGGCACTTCTAACTCTGGGAATTCAAAGATTGCGTGGGTTAACAAGAAAAAAACCATTGCTCCTAAAAAATATGGGGGTTTGGTATTGGCTCTCTAAAAATAGCAAAACTTGGCTCTATTGTTCAAATATGGTGGTGGAGGTTTCGACAAGAAAAGGACGCATTATGGTCGAAGGTAATAGTTGCAATTCATAAAACAACTGGAGATGCAGCTATTAATTTGGCGGATAGAAATATTCCGGGAATTTGGCTGAATATCGTAAAAGCTGGTATGTCTCTTCTTTCTTATAATATTAACTGTGGTGATCTTATTTCTTGTGTGATTAGAAATGGAAAAAACACTATGTTTTGGAAAGATAAGTGGTGGGGAAACACCTCTCTCTGCTGTTTATTTCCAGATTTATTTGATTTTGAATTGGATAAAGATTGTTATGTTCAATCGAGAGTGGTTTTGGATTCTAGTGGAGAGGTGAAGTTTATGTGGGATTAGAATTCTAATATGGAAGAAGAGGGATTAGGACATTTACTCTATGATTTAGAAAATTTTTTAAGGGATGTAAAGCTGTCCGATGGGGATGATGGCTGGAAATGGGAGGGAGACTCCTCTGGAGTTTTTTCAGTTAAATCATTAAGAGTTTTGATTGATAACTTTTCATATGAAGGAGAAATTAACAGGTGCTTTTGGAATAATTGGTTGCCGCCTAGAATAAATTATCTCGTTTGGAAATTGTTGTTAAGACGAATTCCAACGCGGGGTAATCTCTCTTTCAGAGGTTTGACTCTTCCCCAGGTTAATTGTCCTTTTTGTATGTTGGAAGTAGAAACGGAGGAACATTTATTCTACTCTTGTTAGATTAGTAAGGACATTTGGAGATGGTTTCTTTCTTGGTGCAATATTTCACTTGCTGAGCACCATTTTTTGAACAGCTTTTTGAATTAATCCTGGATCAAGCTAATTCTTTGAGGAGTAGAAAGTTTTGGGAAGCTGCGATTGGAGGAATTACTTGTTTTATTTGGAAGGCGAGGAATAATTTGGTTTTTGACGGAGTGAGACAATCGGCGTCAATGATCAAAGACGAATTTCAAGCAAATTTGTTCTCTTTGTTAAAATTTAGGGCTAATTGTAAGTCTATCTTGTGGTCTTTATGGTGTTCTTACCCCATTTCCTTGATGTAATATTTAGCTATTGTTTTGATTTGCTAGCATCTTGCTAATTCATTATTTAATATATTGAGATTTCGAGTTTCGGGGGTGATGACAATGTCGTAGCTCCCAGCTCGTTTACTTTTGTTGTTCAAAAAAAAATCTATCTTTTTCACTATGCACATCCCTCCAAAAGCTCCTTCTAAGAAATACCTATACATAGTTTTCAGAAGATTTTGTTTTTAAAAAAGTCTACTAAAAGCTAAAAGTCATGTTTAGAAGGAAAAAATAGAGCTTTTATTTTAAATTTTTTTTTATAAAACGCTAGAAAATGTAGCGTTTGAAAACATCTGGAGCTTTTGGACCAATATAATTACATTTTTATTCACCTATTAATTATAAAATATAAGTTTTAATTATTATTAATGTCTTTTTATGTAATTTAATAATAAAAGATACAACTAGAACTACTTTTACCAAACACATTTATAAAACTAAAAGCTCCAGCTCTTTTAAAAAGTTTCAGTTCACGATAGCTTCAGCTACTAAAAGCTCTATCTCTTTTAAAATCTCGAAACTACAACTAGTTTTGCCAAACATATCCTTAAATTTTATTATAAAAATAATATCCATATACATTGTAATTATTTTGCCAATTTATTAGAGGTTACAAAATGCCCATAAATCCGATTAAGATTTACCCGTCTAATTATTAAAGTTTGGACCTATATTTTCCTATATAAATTGTGGTTACTATGCATATCTATATACCTTTTAATATTTGGATAAAAAATACTTATTAATTCATATTATTTGAAGTTCTATAGAAATAAACTTCTTTGAAGTTTTTGTGACTCTCTCATCACCAACAGCTTCGATCGGCTCGTCTTTGACCTCTTCTACTTTGACAGCCTCATCTCTGACCGTCTTTCCTCTGACTGCATCTTGACTTCTCTAGTTACTCATTGCTACTTGACAAGATAATAGAATCTTTTAGGGGTTTTTTCGTTAAACTTTATTTCAAAATCCAATAAGCTAGTTTGTAAGTATATAAGTAATATTACTAATGTATTCTCGTAAATAAATGATGGGATGGTTTTTTATTTTTATTTTTTTCAATGTTTTGTGACTTTTGGATTTGAGATTGATATTGCTAAGAACGGGTTCTTTTATCTTTAGCATTCTAGTGTGTATATATGTATGAAACGAGGTAAAGTGCCCGCGCGTTGCAGCGGGAAAGATGTGAAACATATACCGGTAGCGAGATTATATTATGATATACAATACATAGAAATGTTTGGTGGATGGGGAAAAAAAGAAGAAGAAAAACATGTGTTGGTTGATTATCAAACGTGCTTTGTGTCTTGCGTAGTTTAGCAACTAAAGTTGTCCAAGTGCGATAATTATCACCATGTGAAAATTTCTTTCAAGTGTGTCTGTGTACCAGATCACCATGTATTGTTTCATAATCCATAAAACTATTAATTGGAAGCTTAGCATGCTTAAGAAATCTTGTGTTTTAAGCTGCTATTGATGATGACGACACAACCACAATCTTCGGAATAGGCGATGAACCTAATTGTTAAAATAAAAGGTCGGGTTTTTGAGAGCGAGAAAATATTGGACCAAGAACTACATAAACACAAATAATTGCAATAAAGATAACATCAGTTAGTATAAAAAGTAACATTGTTCATATTAATACCTATTTAAAACATTTCAACGTGAAATAGTGGATGAGCCAAGACTACTATATTTGCAGAAGCTAACATTGCTTGAATATCTATCATGTCCTTCAATTTCATCGGTGCGTTGAAAGACCTAACCTGGATTTGTGTTAAAATCAGAAAAAATGTTAAAAACTAACTTTAAGAAATGGAATGTGATTACATCCTTTTATTAGTAAAGATTGAATATACAAAGTAGTTATTGAGAAAAAAACAGATACATGAACACTAACATGAGGATGATCTGGTCTTGGAAAAGTAGAAAACAAAAACCGATACTTGAACTTTAAAGACCATTCTTTGAAATAATCTCCAATTAATTAAAGCATCACACAACAATATCAGTTACTACCATACTTGCAAATGTGGACTGAAATTGCATTTTATGAAAGAGACAATATCAATTAACAATTAAGAGAGCATAAAACGAAAGAAAAAAGAACCTGCAACAACATGGCTCTCACAACAGATGTCAACGCCAGAGCAACAATCCCGTAACCACTACACATATATGTCGCTAATCAGTCATCAAAAAGGATTAGCACATTCAATGGTTGCACACTCTTTGATAGATAATTTTTTTTCTAGGTACAAATATT
The DNA here is from genome assembly GCA_020465985.1 of Centrapalus pauciflorus. Taxonomy (NCBI): domain Eukaryota; kingdom Viridiplantae; phylum Streptophyta; class Magnoliopsida; order Asterales; family Asteraceae; genus Centrapalus; species Centrapalus pauciflorus. The sequence continues at coordinate 16,062 of JAANYP010007808.1, read as the reverse complement.
CCAAAGAAATTATTTAAAAGTTTGTAGTCCACCGACTCGTTAATCATCCTCGTTTCTATGAGAAATAACGATTACACCCAATGTCATGTAATAGCAACAAACTTTCACTTCTACTCCATTTTTTGCAACATACTTTTTTTTCTGCACCCTAGGTTGTTGAACTTAAGAAAATCGTTCAACTGTGGTAATTTCTCAGTGATTTCAACATTTTTTATCAAGGCAGATATATTTTCATCATAAGTTCATAACAATCAATGACGTAGGATGCAAAGAAAATGATGTTGCGCGGTTGCTGATATTATATATCAAGGTCTCAACATCTTTCCAAGTCAAATAAAATAAGGTATACAAAAAGAGTACATCGCACTAAGCTAAACAGAAGTCAATGTTTGTTGCTATACGATGACATTTTCCCTAAAAATAATTCTCATTGTCCATGTTTCAAAAATATAGTTCCTTTAATAAAGAGTACACAATATACACTGCACGTTCAAATGCTTATTTCTCTACATTTGTTCTTAGCAGATCTCAGAATCTTAAATTTACAAAACTGTTAGATATTAAATTTCGATCCGCTTGTGGATTTATTTTGTAATAATTATTTCTAGAATAGTTTGTCTTGTAATTTATTTTATGTTAAGTTTCTTTGTATTTAAAGTTAAGGGGGCCAAAGTGCTATTCCCTTAAAGTTAATTAATTCCCCTAGTTATAGCTCCTAGGGTTTTGTAAAAGTGAGGTTGACAATCAGAATTAAAAACACACGGATATTTGCTCTCAGCCACCGCATTCATATTCACATGTATTCTCTTTGTCTCTCTTTAATCATTACTCAATCATTGAGCATTGTTTCTATTTGTGAGTGATTATTTGAGTGTATATTGTCGATTGTGTGCTGATATTACCTGGGAATCATCAATAACAATTAGTATCAGAGCCAAGGAGGTGGATTTAAACTGTTTTTCTCGGATTCAAGCTGGTTCTTTGCTGTTCTTCATCTTTTCCACGGTTTGATCCTCTTTTTCTCAAAAATATTGTTGTTTTCGTGTGTTTCTTTTCATATAATCATCTAGTATTCATTCCCTACTGATTTAGAGCTATTCAGGTTCAATCTTTACATCATATTGTCCATTTAACTCCGTTTTTAAAATCTTGAAAAACATGGATTTTCTAGTGGTTTTGGTCCATTTTTAAAAGACTTTTAGGTGTTTTGGTATATTTTAAAGACTTAAAAGTGTTTAAAATAATTTTCCAATCATATAGAAACTATTTTTAGGCCAAAAATCTGCTAGTTGTAATTCTGGACACTTTCTGAAAATTTCATATCTGCTGTAATTCAGACCATATACTGTTGCATTTCGGACCCTATTTCTGACTAGTTCGGACCCCAATCTGGACCAATTCGGACCATAGTTCAGTCCACTTCGGACCATATATAGGTGATCTTCGGACCAGATTTTTCCCACTTCGGACCACACTTCGGTCCCATCCGAACTTCGGACCCTCCGAAGTTCAGATCAGGCAATTTTAAAACACTTTTTAACTTGTGCTTTCATTGTGTACTTTCATTTCGGACCATCCGAATCCGGTCTATATCCGGATCCGGTGTTTCCTTCTTGAAAAATTTTCTAAGTGTTCATCCGCAGTGTATATTGTTCATCCAAATTCGAACCATCTGAATTCGGTCTCCTGATCTTGGCCCATCCGAATTTGATCCCTTCTGAATCAACTATTCATCCGAATTCGATCCATCCGAATTCGGTCCATCCTTTTGTTGGTCAACCAGGTCTAGGTTCCATCCTAACTTACTGTATATCCGAATTCGGCCCATCCGCATCAACTGTTCACCCGAACTCGGTCCAATCCGAAATCAATATTTGATCTAAATTCGTACCATCAAAGGTATCGTTCATCCGCAGTTCAGCCAATCTGATTCAAGTTTCCACCTTCAAGATCTCATTTTTTCATATCAGCACCATAAATCATGTCTCGAGAAGCCCTTGTCCTCGGATCCAAGAACAGACCATCTGTTCTGTATCCAGATGAGTATGAGCAGTGGAAGTCCCAATTCTTCAAGTTTGTCGGTATGCAACCTAATGGCAACCTTATGCTCCAATCAATATATGAAGGCCTAGTTATCTATTATCGGGAAATTGTTGCTAGACTCGAAGCTGACCCACCTGTACTCGCACCCAAAGTTGAACGCGAACCTGCAAATGAGGTAGAGCGAGACAGGAAACATGCTGACAAGAGGGCTGAATATCTGATCTACCAAGCCTTGCCCACTGATATCCTTGTAGGAGTAGACAGCAAAATGTCCGCTAAAGAGATGTGGGATGAATTAGAGGTTCAAATGCTAGGGGCAGACTTAGATGACAGAGCCAAAATTAAAGAGGCAAAGGCAAAGTTTACCGAATTCAGGGCCAAAGACGGGGAGTCGCTACAGGCCACGTTTACCAAATTTTGTGCAGTTCTAAATGAACTTAACAAACTGCACATCAAGAAAGACAAGGATGACATCAACATCCAGTTCTTTGCTGCCTTAGCCCCCGAATGGAAAATTGCATGCCGAGCAATGCAACGAGTTTTGGACATTCCAAATGGGTCTATCAATGTGGTGTTTAAACAACTGAAAAAGTATCAGGGTGACGTAGACCATCAGAAGCAGATGGCAAATCAGTTAGCATCCTTGTTTTTATCTGCCAATACGGGCATCAAACCCACTGATTCTCTGGCCTTGATATCCAACAAGAACATTCCCACTGCATCTTATACTCAAGGTTCATCATCATCCCAGTGCCGATATGCTTCTCCGCCGCGTGAGATAGTAGATGAAGAAGAAGCGGCAATTCAGGAACAAATAGCCTTATGGACTAATCGTCTACAACAACGACGTTTTTCCAATAAGACTAACAATCAGCTCCGCTGCGGCACCGGTCCCCGGAGGTACTCAGATGACAGTCGAGATGACAGAAGGGATGATTATCGTAGGGACGATTATCAAAGGGATGACAGAGATGACCGACGATACGACGATGGACGGGACTATCGGGAGGACCGTCGTTATGAAAGGCGAGACGATAGGAGAGATGATCGCAGGGATGATCGGCGCGATTACGACCGTAGGGATGATCGTCGGGACGATAGACGGGATGACCGACGTGACGATCGCAGGGACTATGATCGTCGGGACAACCGAAGAGATGATAGTAGAGAACCTCGTCGTGCCGACAAGAGGCCGGTTGAGAGGAGAGAGGAGAGGCCGAGAGCTGAAGAGCCTAAGGGAAATGAGGAACGTCTGTGCTACAAGTGCGGAAAATCGGGCCACTTTGCTCGGAAATGCAAGAATAGTTCGACAGGGACGTCGGTTACATTGAGCGAAAGCTGGAAGCCGCCAAGAAGAGGACGGATGCTATGGCTCTCGTTGCCCAAGAAGATTATTGGGATGCGGAGGATACTGATGACGAGGACGACAAAGGCACAAACTGCTACATGGCGGATCGTCTGGGATTGGACGTCTATGCTACTTCAACCGAATCAGATTCAGACACTGCTACTGAGGGGGAGACACCACAAAATTCACCAGCATGTCTGATGGCCAGATCTGACGATCCAGAATGTTCGTCATCAGATTCTGAGGCACGAGAGGTACATTCCTTTTACATTCCAAAGCATGTAAATACTTTATCTGTACATAGTGAATGTAAATTACGCACACATATACTTGATTTAGCAGCTAGGTTAAATGCAGAAACAGAAAAATGTGTGCAGGCTGAACATCTAGCCCAAACATTAAAAGAGTCATCTGAGTTATATCAATCAAAGTGGTTAACTAATCATAATGTGATAAAACATATGCTAATTGAAAAGGTAGATGTTCAGGATAGGAATACGTATCTAGAATCTTGTATGGATAGGTTATCTAATGAAAAGCTCTCGTTAAAAGAAGAAATATCTGTCAAACCAATCCCTCATCTTTACATTCCTACAAAAGTTCTTCAACGCAAAATCAAAGTTTTAGAAAAGGAATTAAAGTCAACTCGAAAGAAAACTCTTGATTATCCTTCTTAAGAGTGAGGAAAAATTGTAAATCAAAGTTTTCAACAATCTGTAGAATTAACTGTCTACAAAGAAAAATTTGACATGGTTTCTCAAAGTTTAAAAGATCATTTAAAAGAGCCAAGAGTTTCTCGTCCTACCAAAATCCCACTCGTGTCATCTAACAAAGGTAAAACTAAAATTAAAAATTCTTCTATCAGTTGTAAAGGTGAGTGCCCAAAACCTTTCAAAGCTGAGGTTTCGAAGAAAACTCAGATTCAATCCAAGTCTTCTAAGAAACCCACTCACCAAGAAAAATAAAAATCTTTAAAGTCTAAGCCTTCCATGCGTACTGACTCTCGTTGTTTTGTTCCTACAGATCATGTGAGAAGAGTGCCAAAAACAACTAGGCAAGATTTTACAAGTTCTTTATTGTGAAGAAGGTTGTTATGCCAATTGATTTTGTTTCTAGAGATATAGTGCATGTAATCTCTGAAAACAATGTGTGTAATGATGTGACGAATTCTAATGTTTGTTTGAAATATTCTTTTAGTGACTTGTTTAATTTATGTCCAACTCGTTTTAGAAGCCAAGTTCCTGAAATGAATGCTTTTGTGCCATATCCTGCTAAAAGAATTCGTAAAAAGAAAATAAAAAATGTTGCATCATCAGCCATCACGAAAAATGAGACTTGTACTTTGCCTAGGCCCAAAACCAAAGCAAAAGTCAAACAAGTCTCAAAAAGTCAAAAATCGAAGGTAATTTCATCGCCTAAGGTTCCAAAGCCTGATAAATCCAATTTTCAATGGATTCCAAAAGGCTATGCATCTGGTCCACACGTAACTGCAAAATGGGCTCCTAAAACTGCAAACGTGCCATATTCACCTGGAACTCCTAACCCAAAAGGACCGATATTAAGATGGGTACCCAAAGTTGTATGATCTTAATGCAGATGGTTCTTGATTACTTCAAATCAAGACCCGTACTCCAATGAATTGGCTTCTAGTTATCATAGACTAGGACCCGTTCTTCTGCTTGTCGGTTGTGCTTAAACCGATACGTTTGGCTTCTGTGCACACAGCTCAGGACCCGGTCTAAAGTCATCATGTTTTCTGAACATCTCGGTTCAGAACACGGTTTGATTGTCAATATAAGATGGATCTGTTTGAATGATTATAGATTTTCATTATATGTATTTATTTGTTTTTCAGGCAAAATCCATCTGGTATATGGATTCGGGTTGCTCCAAGCACATGACCGGGAGAAGAGAATTGCTGTCCAACGTAGTTGAATAATACTGTGGGACGGTAAAATTCGGGAACAGTCACCAGGCTCACATAAAAGGACACGAGGATTTAGTCTTAAATAATCTAATCATCAAGGATGTTGACTATGTTGAGGGATTAATCACATAATCTGTATAGCATAGGTCAGCTCTGCGATAAAGGATTAGAAGTAACGTTTAGGGCTAAGAACTGTAGTGTTAAGAGTATGGATGACAAAGAAATTTTATCGGTTCCCGTAACTCTAACCTTTACACCATAGACGTAGCTAAGCTCATGGTTAAGGATAGCATCTGCCTTCTATCAAAAGTCTCGTCAAAAGACTCTTGGTTGTGGCATCGCAGGCTATCTCACTTAAACTTTGAAAACATCAACAAGCTGGCTGCTAAACAACTGGTGAAAGGTCTCCCATAACTGAGATATGAAAAAGACCATCTGTGTGGAGCATGTGAGAAGGGCAAGATGAAAAGATCATCTCACTAACCAAAACCTGAACCATCATCGAAGAGAGTGTTGAAGTTACTTCATATGGACTTATGCGGACCAATGCGGACCCAAAGCATAAATGGGAAGCGATATGTGTTGGTTATCGTTGACGATTACTCACGATATACCTGGGTTAAGTTCTTGCGATCCAAGGATGAGACAGCTCAAGAAATCATCGATTTTATAAAGAGTGTTGAAACCTAACAGCAACTGTCCGTTCAATCAATCCGATCTGACAACGACACGGAATTCAAGAATTCGGTAGTTGAGGGCTTCCTTCGATCCAAAGGTATTCAGCATCAATATTCTGCTACTAGAACACCTCAACAAAATGGAGTCGTAGAAAGGCGTAACCGTACCCTTGTGGAAGCTGCTCGTACAATGCTGACTTACTCAAAGCTACCTCTGTTTTTGTGGGCCGAAGTCGTGTCAACAGCTTGCTACACACAGAATTGCTCCATAATACATAAGCGTTTCAATAAAACTCCATATCAATTCTTCTTAAATAAAGTACATTTTATCAAGTACTTACGTGTATTTGGTTACAGGTGCTATGTGCTTAATCACAAAGACAACTCCGGGAAATTCAACCAGAAAGCGGATGAAGCGATCTTCATTGGATACTCATCCAACTCGAAGGCATATCGTGCATTCAACACCCGAACCAGGACACTCAATGAAAGTGTGCATGTCACATTTGATGAGTTGGCTGAACTGGCACCCGAAGTTGATCATTCAGGACCACGCATTACAACCAATGCCTGGAGACTCTTCTTTTCAATCTACTTCTTTTTCACTTTCTGATTTAGTTAATTTATTTGATCCTTTTTATGTAGAATTTTTTGGTCCTAATTCTAATGTTTCTAATATTTCTCCTACTGTAGGTAACACATCCAACAATTCAACTGCACCACAAATTCTATCCGATCCATCTTCATCCACGTCATACCCACATCCATCAACTTCATCCACTGATACATCCGCAGTTGAATCTACTTCAAAAATACCCTCGCACATCATGCCAAACATCCTTTCTTCACCTGAAAATACTGAACCCGAACCGGAACCAGTGGTACCTTCACTAGAAACCATTGACCATGAATCATCCTCCATTCCCACTCTCACCACAAAGATTCCATCCCGTGGACCCCTTCCACACGAGATAAAATGGACCCGATGTCACCCAACCGATCAAATCATTGGTGATGTCTCAACTGGTGTCCAAACCCGTATGGCGTCTGCTAATGAATGTCTCTTCGCATCATTCCTTAGTATGATAGAGCCAGCTCGTGTGGATGAAGCCTTAAAATACCCAGACTAGATTGTTGCAATGCAAGCAGAGCTCAACCAGTTTGAAAAGCTCCGAGTATGGCGGTTAGTTCCCAAGCCCAAAGACCGAACAATTATCGGAACGAAGTGGATCTACAAGAACAAACGAGACGAAAACGGCATTGTGATAAGAAACAAAGCGAGACTTGTTGCCAAAGGCTACCAACAACAAGAAGGGATAGATTATGACGAGACCTTCGCTCCAATTGCACGGATTGAAGCTATCAGAGTCTTCTTGGCGTACGCGGCACACAAAGACTTCAAAGTGTACCAGATGGACGTCAAGACAGCCTTTCTTAACGGTGAACTTAATGAAGAGGTGTACGTTGAACAACCACAAGGATTTGTTGATGCACATAAACCTGACCATATTTATGTGCTAGACAAAACCCTCTATGGTTTGAAACAAGCACCTCGCGCATGATATGATAGTCTCTCTAACTTTCTTATCTCCGCTGGTTTCAGCAAAGGTGTGGTGGATACAACACTGTTCACAAAAAGGGAAGGCCCACACATAATGCTAGTGCAAATATATGTCGACGACATTATATTTGGATCTACTGACAGTAATTTTTGTAAGGATTTTTCAGCCCTAATGGAGTCCAGGTTCGAAATGAGTATAATGGGGGAAATGAATTTTTTCCTCAGATTACAAGTCAAACAACTTGAAAATGGGATTTTTGTGAACCAGTCGAAATATACTCTTGACATTCTCAAGAAGTATAAGTTAGACTCTTGCACGAGTATCGCAACTTTCATGGCTTCCAACTGTAAGTTAGACACCGATCCTTCTGGGAAAAGTGTCGATAATACAACTTACAGAGGGATGATAGGATCCTTACTGTATCTGACGGCTAGTAGACCTGATATAATATTTTCAACATGTTTTTGTGCTCGTTTTCAGTCCGACCCAAAAGAATCACACCTAACTGCGGTAAAACGCATTTTTCGTTATCTTAAGGGTACACTCGATCTTGGTCTCTGGTATCCAAAGGGAACCGATTTTGATCTTACTGCCTTTTCAGATGCTGATTTTGCAGGTTGTAGAGTTGACTCGAAAAGCACATCAGGTGGAATACAGTTCTTGGGTGACAGACCGGTGAGTTGGTCGTCCAAAATGCAGAATTGTGTTTCAACATCCACAGCTGAAGCTGAGTATGTAGCAGCTGCAAGCTGTTGCTCTCAAGTGCTGTGAATGAGAACACAATTACGTGATTATGGATTCTCGCTCACCAACATCCCAATTTACTGTGATTCTCGAAATGCGATTGCTATCTCTTGCAATCCCGTGCAGCACTCTCGAACGAAACATATAGATATCAGGTATCATTTTATTAAAGATCGTGTCGAAAAGGGAACAATTGAGTTGTATTTTGTAGGCACGGAATATCAACTTGCGGATATCTTTACTAAAGCTTTAGACAAACCTCATTTTCAGTTTTTAGTATCTCATATCGGCATGTTGAACCCACCTTCTAGTTAAATATCAGATATTGTCTAAAATAATTCTATTTCAAGCTATCATGTTTGAAATTCCTTTATTTTAGAAAATATCTGTTATTTAAATTTAAGGGGTGTGTCACAAAATTAAATGTCAATATTTCCTTATCTATGTACATTTTTAATAATTAATGATCCTGACAAATTGCCATATGAATTGTTCATCACTGAGTGGGATGCAAAATTTATCCAGGTTTGTCTGTATCTTTAAGGTTGAAAATGTTCAAGAAATTTATCTGAAAAAGAAAAAGAAGAGAATAGGTTTATTTGAGGGGGAGTATAATTAGGATGTTAGTTTATATATTTTTTTTTTGTTCTTTTTAACTTCTCTATAATTTTAAATTTTAGGTTGGCTAATTTTTAGATTTTATAGTTTAATATAATCGACCAGAAAATCAGAAAAAGATTTTATTTATCTTAAATATATAAAAAAGTCAAAGACAATTTTATTTTCTATTTTATTGTATTTTATTTTTGTCTTAACTTAGTTGATAATGAAAATCACAAAAATATTTTTACCTATATTTTCCTTTTATTTTTATTTTGCATTTACTAATTTTATTTACAAAGAAAAATTCAAAAAGATTCTGTTTAAAATTTGGCTAAAATTTTTATTCTTAAAAATTTGTTTTATTTATGTTTTTGTGTTAAGGCCCATTTTGTGTTAAGGCCCATTTTGTATAACATAATAGGGCGGGTCAAACGGTCAACCCATACTTTCTTCATCTTCAAGCTACTTCTTCTTCCTTCCTTCCTTTCTCTCTCACCGTCGCACGAACAACCGCCCCAAACCTCCATTTTCACTCATTCAAGCTACTCGAGCTACGGTTTTACTTAGTTTTTCTTGCATTTTTGGACATTGGCACTACCAGGTAACACTTTTTCAACTTTTTCTCAGCTTTTAACTCACTATTTTGTGTGTTTGATTTTCAAATATTTATAGTTTTGTTCTTTCTGTTTTTACTAGATTTTGGACCTTAAATATGTTCTGTTTTGCTTCTTGTAGTTATATATAATGATCATTACATATTTTTAGAATAGGATCTGCATTTTCATGCATTTTTGTACATTTTGAACTGTTCACGTAGCATGGTTGCATGCACATTAACTGCTGTTGTTGAATTCGGTCCATCCGAATTCGGACCACCCACCAAATTCGGATGAGAATACTTAGAAAAATTTTCAAAATATGTCAACTGTTCTGACCGAATTCGGACCACTGCGCATCCGAATTCGGACCACTGTGTATCCGAATTCGGTCCTCCTAAGCATGTTCAAAATTTTCATTTATTTTTCTAATGTTCATTTTTCATTTTACCGTGCATCAGAAGTCGGATAATGCCAGAATTCGGTCCCCATCCGAATTCAGAGTCCATCCGAATTCGAACCTTTTCAGTTCGTATTCATGCATCATCATATGGATTTCGGACTGAACCGAATTCGGACCCCTGTTCATCCGAATTTGGCTCACCCGAAATTCAACACTTGGCATTTTTTTTTAATTTTTCCATTTTTTTTGCATTTTCATTATAAATCAAAAATCCAAAAATATTTTCCAGTCCGGTGCACCATTGGTTAGAGTTAGGGTCAGTGTTTGAGTGAAAATGTCTGTTCTAACATTGGTCTCTTAACAATTGACTTTGGACTTTATTCAGTAGAATTCTCATTCTACTAATAAAGACCCAATGCTTTAAACAGAACAGACAGTTTCTATTTCACACTTATCTCAGACTTAGTATCAATGCCATATCTTATTAAGTCTTCTATTCTAACTTTAATGCAATTTTACAGGACTCATGGAACCCCCAGTTGTTATAACCATGCCCCATTCCCCAATCCTGAATAACAACGTCCAACTCCCAAAAGAATCCATATTACCCCAATCCCAGTATGTCAAGTTCTTTGCTCATAATTGGTAACTCGACGTGTCAACCCTTCACCGTTAAACCGAGAATATCACTTTTGATATTCTCAAAAACCACCCCATCTACTACTCAATATCCACCGCCATCTCCGTTCCACAAATATACCTCCAACAGTTCTGGCATCATCTTCAGTTTGTAGCCGATGCCGAACCATACTTCACCTCCACTATTGACTGTGTCCCAGTCAAGATCACAACCGCAACCATCCGCCACATTCTACGCCTCCCAGCCGAAGCCTATTCCCTAAACCGACTTTATTTTGCCCCAATCCCTTCTCCCCTCGAAACCTTGAATGAGATAAAGTCTTTGGGATATGATGGCCCACTGACAAAGTCATCAAACTTCCTCACCAAGAACCTCCAGGCACATTGGAGGGTTCTCTTCGACATAATCAACAAGTGCTTCACTGCCAAACATGTTGCTCATGACTCAGCATACATCCAAGTCCTGGCAGTGTTTGCAGCTTTTGCCTACGACCAACACTATGACTATGCTGCATTTCTGTTCGAAGAATTAAAGAGAGTCAACCTGGAGAGAAGCACAAAGCGTGGACGCAAATACATACCTCACCAGCGTTTTCTTCAGCTGATAATACAATATGCAATGGATAATGACGAAGACATCCACGAGCGCCCCGAGGCCGACGTATATATGACAGCTACGATACAAAAGCTGAACCTTCCGAAGGGGACTCCCACAGTCACAGTAATGACAATTCCACTGTCTCTTCTACAGAGGGCAGTGCAAACAGAAAGGGTACGGGCTTATCTAAGGGAATTCTATCCGGATGAGGCTCGGTCAGAACCGACTGAGCCTACCCAATCCGAAGGAGAGGCTAGAGTGAGTGACGATGAGGGCGATGAGGTGGAAATTCAACAATCACTGGGTATGGGTGAGAGGGAGATTGTTCTTGAGAGAAAGGGTGCTGCAGGTGAGGAAGTAGAGATGGCGGATTCTGAAAGAACCGTCTCTGTTTTACGAGGGCTCGAGGTAACATCAGAGGGAGACCTAAGCCCTATTAGTCGGACAACCCACCAAAAGACCATCCGTCCAATGGTCGAATCTACCCCCACCACCCACTTAGTGTCCTCTCAAAAGGACACTACTTCATTCCACAGGGATTTACCACATACTCCATCACCCTCTCACTCGGAGAGTCGTGGTGTTGAATTAGGTCACATTTCGCCCCAAGTGACCAAACTTCCTTCGCCCACAGCTCACTCCCCACCCCCACACTGTTGGGTACAATTTATAGTAGAGTTGAAAACAATCTATATTGTATAAAGTTCAGGGGGTTGTGTTGTAATTACTTAATAGTTAACTTTTGTATAAATACTTGTTAGTTAGTAATTGTGAAAGGAAGTGAACAGAAGGTGGATACAGATCTGATTAGAGAGAATAGGAGAAGTGCTTTGCAAGAAAGCCAAGAACATCAATGTAATATACTCTCTTTAATCATTCAATATAGTGTGTTTGATTGATAATTGTTCATATGTGAATTGTTTAATGTTGTATGAATTGCATGAAATCTGAATTCACAATTGGTATCAGAGCCTAATATGGCTGAAATTGATTGAATTTTGAAATCTGAAAATTCATTTTTCGAACAAAATTTTTTTTTCTTCGAAAATCAGAAAAATCAAAATGGTTTTTGATTCTGTGGATGATATAGATTGACAATTGGATCGAAGGAAGAGATTTAAAAGGCAATTTTAATGGTATAAGTATCAGATTGTAACTCAAAACACGCAAAAAGTAATTTGAAATTTTCTAATTTTTCGAAACTTTATGTGTTCTTCACTGTTCTTGCATTAATCTGGGAGTTTGATTTGATTTTAGACAAAATTGTCTCTCAAAATGTGTTTGTAATAAAAAACCGAACTCTCGAGTTCATTTTGAAATCAATTGGATGTTTTTTAGTTGAAAATATTAAACTTGGATTTTTGAAAAACTGGTTAAACTCGGATAAAACTAAAATTTTAGTTTTAATCGAGTTTGATATAGGCATATTCGAGTTGCATAAGACATTCAATCGAGTTTGATGCATGCTTCATTCGAGTTTGACATATGCATTGATCGAGTTGCACTTCAGCTTTATTCGAGTTGCAAAAGGAAACATTCGAGTTTGATTTATTCTTTCGAGTTTGTTTTTCAAACTGTCCATTCGAGTTTGTCAAGAGTTTCATTCGAGTTTCATTACTCTACATTTGAGTTTGATTCCTTGTTATTCGAGTTTAGTGATTAATCAATCGAGTTTATTGCCTTCTTAACCGAGTTTCATACTTAGTTCATCGAGTTTCAAGCTACTTCACTCGAGTTTAATTCTTCATCATTCGAGTTTGATTCTTATTCATTCGAGTTTCATCTTTTATCATTCGAGTTTGACTATATGACCTATTATACTTAAATTGGTCATAACTTTTGATTCTTATTCATTTGCTGGAACATCTTTTATCATTCGGTAAATTTTCGAGGCCCAATTCCACTCCAGAAAAAAGTTATGGGCAATTTTCTGCAGAAAAGCTGAAATTTCAACGTCAAAAAGTCATTTCAGAGCTGATTTTTCATAAGTTATCATTAACTGAAATAGCTTTTCAAAGTTTTATCAGAATTCACTCAGTTTTTTCCATAAAAGATCTTGGAAGATTCACTTTCAAGCAATTCAAAATGGCATATGAACAACTTTCAAAATCTGAGCTGATGGCCAAACTTACTGAATCTGAAAAGATTCGTAAGAACAATTACGACATTCTCATTCAGTTAAATACTGATAAACATTTAGCGTTGCGTGACGTACAAATACTGAATGAAGAAATTCAAAGCTTAAAAGAAAAACAAAACTCTGAGAGTTGTGCTCATCAGTTGAAAATATCTGAATTACTTAAAGAACTTGATGAGCTGAAACAAGAAAATTTTCAGAATGCAACTCAACTTAAATATCTTTTGCCTGAAAGATCTGATCTGTACAAGAAAGTTAAGGATCTTGAAGATATACTTTCTAAGACAAAACAATCTGATCAGAATTGTATCTTAAACGAAAATGAAGAAATTTTTGCTTTTCAACAAGAGTTGTCTTTAACTAAAGATTTGATTGAGAAGGAAAGACATGAGTTCTTACTTAAAGAACAAGATTTTAAATCAAAATCTGAATTGTTTTAAGATGAAAGACAGATGTTCTTAATCAAAGAACAATCTTTTAAATCTGATTACCAATCATTTGATCATGACAGAAATTAGTCATTATCAAAAGTTTGGAAGATCAGATACTTCACCTTACAAAACAATACATGTGTTTTCTTCATCAACTGAGTCAAAGGTTAAGACCCCTTCTTCAGTGTGTTTAAAATCCAATGTTGATCACTCTGGTTTGTCTTCTGAAAGTGAAGTGACTCTAACTAACTCTGCTAAGTTTGATTCATCTTCAGATCTGAAACTTAAGTATCTTCTCAAGATACATAAAGGCAAAGACAAAATCATTGAACAACTTCCGGTAAAGATCTACACTGGTGAATCTTCGAAGTCAAATTTTCTTAAAGTTTCTGAAAATACTGGTCATTATAATCAGAAAACATTTTCACAGAAAAATACCAAGTATTATCAGAAACAGGCAAAAACTGGACAGTGTTTCAAAAAGAAGAGTTCGCAGAAGTCTGATCATTCAAATTCAAGTTTCTTTAGAAATTCTGTAGGTCCCGAGAGGTTCCCAAAGTATATAGTTATAAGCTGTAGAGGGGGGGTGAATACAGCAATTTAAAAACTACACACTCTTTTCTCAATGTTTGTATGTATTATCAACAATTTGTTAATTACAAACAAGCTTGAATGCGGAATAGTTCAAGCTGAGATGACAGATACAACAGTATGTTCACTAGTCTAAGACAAACTCAAACTAGAATACAATGAATACACTCACTAAGAAGCACTCACTGTGTTTACAAGACTTAAGGGAACAGCTTATGTAAAACAGCTTAGACACACAGATGCTGGTTTACACAGAAGGCTTGCATGCATGAAAATCACACTTGCACGTTCACTCTTGGTTTCAGCACTTAGCTTTCTTCACACCTCTTTCTGTCCTTAGAAGCTTCCTTTTATACTCACTCAGAGGATCTAAGAGAAACATCTTCATTGGACGGAATGAAAAAGGAGAAGTCTTGTTGAAAAGACAACATAACCTTTTCTGCACTTTTCTGAAAAGCAGACTTGTCTTCACATGTGCAGAACTTTTGTCTTTTTACTTTGTCTACTGTTGCATTGCCTTTAACTAATTTAGGAATGTCAACTTTGCGTCTTTCTTCCTTGTAAAGGCCTATTTTGATATAAGAAAAAGGTCTGTCACCCTTTTTCAAATAACCTTTTGTCTTCATGTTACAGAACAGCTTGGGCAGGCTGAGCAGTTCTGTTTTCCACTTTGTCTTCGACTTTGTAAACTGATCTTGTAGTCAAAAACAATACATGATGACTTGGAAACATATTCCATAAAGTGTTTAGCCTGTTCACAAAGAACAGGTTCTGTTCACAAAGAACAGAACACTTTAAAATGCCCAAGCTGCTCAACAGTTAGAGCAGCGTAGACAGTTTATGTCCAGCCTGTTCAGCAGACAGAGCAGCTTGGACAAACTGTCTAGTTGCAACACATGCAACATATAGAACAGCTTTAGACTGATATTGCAAATCATTTTCAGGTTTCAATAAGACATATAACAGGCCTTAAATTCAACCTTCAAATGCATCAACAGGTTTGATTATAAATCTCCCCCTCAGATGTAGAACAGGTTTGACTGAGGCCTTTTTGTGCCTAACAATCTCCCCCTATTTGCAATAACCAGTCTAAGCTGGTCTTATCAAAAATCACTATATATTTTTACAGTACATTTGCTGAAATAAAATTACAACATTACAGTAAAGTAAAAGATCAGTTTATATATACACTGATTCTTGATTACACTAGAACAACACATGTTCTTACAAGAGTACAACTAATACTAATGTATTTACAACTAATGTAAAAGCAAAAATTACAACTTATGTAATAATGTACAACTAATGTACAAGATGTACAACTAATGTACAAGATGTACAACTAATGTACAAGATGTTTGGACTGTTTGAGTTGGGAGCAGATAATGGCAAGCCTGTCCAACTGATGGACAGCTCCCATTCTTCACCTACCCAGACGGTAGATGGACTTCATAACAATGGAGAAGGATCCTGAACCATCTTTTCCAGTTCTTCCCTTGTATCCTCAAGTTCCTCAACTTCACTTCTGATAATCATGAACTTGGGATCATTGAGCTCTCCTCTTTCATAGTAGCCTCTGAGCTGATCCCAGATGGTTGCTCTCCATTTGCTAGACTGCCTAAATGAAACTGCAAGTCTGAAGGCGGCAAGTTGTCTCAGATCAACTTTGTACAGCTCTGAGGCTCTTTGGAAGCACTTCTTCTGAGTTAGGGGATCTACAAAAAATGCCCCCAGCTCAGGTTCTTCAATAATCTTGCCATCCT